>JAADWU010000403.1:0-12842 GCA_023336255.1 Pythium graminicola
AGCCTCCAAGCTCGAACTTACGCCTCTACAGCTCGTCTGCAAAGCTGGTCATGTCGAGATCGTTGCATTTTTACTCGACAATGGTGCTCGAGTTGACCAACAGGACGCTTCCCACCGCACACCGTTATTGATCGCGGCACGTGAAGGTCACACGGAGATTTGCAAACTGCTTCTTGCCAAAGGTGCTAATCTTCTCGCAGTCGATGCACTGGGCAATACGCCACTGCATTGTGCAGCGTTCAGTGGTTGTGTTGGTGTTGCGGATCTTGTGCTTGAAACCTACGACGAACGATTGCTTGTGTATCTCGCAGAGCTTCCACGACGACGGCAAACGTGCTTTTCCCACGTTCTCAAACAGGCGCATGCGGATGTCATGCATGCTAAATTGCGTGCAAATGAACGTCGTCGCTTCCATATGAGTTGGTGTTGGGATGCATGGCTCCACGTAGACAAGACCCTTTTTGGGGAGGACTCCAATCGAATGGTACCTTTCCCACGCAAGACGTTGATGGATCATGCACTCACACGGTATCACGATCGGTTTCTTGCCCAGCGCAAGATGGAGCTACTGGCAGACGATGACAATTCGGACGAAGACGACGACGAAGATGACGATGCAAATCCAGACTGGGACGCTGGCGTGCGGCAGCGCAAGGCCGCGGAGCGTATTGCTCGTCGTGAATGGATTGCATTTGATGAAATGGCGTTTTGTGTCGACTGGTGTCTCCGTGAAAGCTTTAAGAATACCGTCAATCTCCAAGGACGCACGGCATTACATATTGCGTGTGACGAGAATCTCGTGTGTACGCACGAGTTGGTGATTCAATGTCTATTGGAAACGCACGGATGCGATCCAGAGCTACGAGACCATTGTGGATGTACCCCCATGGACTTGTTGCTCACAAGCAAAGGCCGTCCGGGCTCACCCCGTGGGGATATTGCAAACGAAAACGCAATCATGGACGCACGACGCCTTCGGATCAATCTTCTGAACGAAGAACGTGAGCGTCAACAACTCGAGAAGAAACGACAAGCCTGGCGGAGTGCAGTCGAGACGATGGCGTGTGATTTTCAGGATCTGGATACGCTCGAACGAGCGAAAAAGACCGTCAAGGCCTTGTCAACCACGGTCAAAACTTTGCTGCGAGGGTGGGAGATTTTCGAAGAACCGCTCAGTCGGAATCGACTCTTTATCAATGCCTCAAGCGGCTTTGTGCAGCGCCAAGTGCCACCACCGATTGCTGCCTTTACACGAGAGCGACTCGCATGGAAAGAAAAACTGGATCTCTACGCTCATTTTGTCGAGCAGCATCGTGAGTCTCCCGAGTGGGAAGTGCATCGTGTGAATGCAAGTGACGTCTACCTTTTCTTCAACCGCATGACAACCGAGTGTCGATGGCTCCCACCCGATGAACCACCCGTGAAAACATGGAAAACCACTCGGATCTTTCGTGAACAAGTACACCTCGATGACTGTGAAGAGACCGAAGCACTCGCATTGCGATTTTCCGACACGTTTTCTACACCACTGCGGAACGATTGTGTCCGAGGCCGTTTACTGGGAACGGTATGGCGCGAGTGCACGTTGTTTGGTGTGGTCTTTTACTGGAACGAGCGCGACAATAGTGTGGTCATTGAGAAACCGGAGACGGTGCTTGAGGCTGAAGCATTACGGTACGGCGAAGTGCGAATCCGAGCCCGAAGCGAAGAGATTGATGAACTCCATGGCGGCTGGAAACGCTGGTATGATGCACGAAGTGCTCAAAACTTTTACTACGACGATGCTTCGGGGGAGTGTGTGCTCGATTTGGATGCTGACTGTGCATTCTGTCGCCGAATCCGGAAACCACGTGCGCGAAAGATTCATGATTCCCAACTCACAGCCGAAGAACGTGCCAAACGACTTGAAGAACACGAGTGGAAACAGACGCTCGAACGAGCTCGCAAGCGAGATACCGATGCGGTCGCCAACCAAGAACAGGCGAAGAAAGAGGCTGAGACAGTCGCGACCCATGAGCAGGAATATGCTGAGGCATTGCGCGTGCTGGAAGCAAGTGTGACGAGCGAACACTATGACGAAGCGAACGGTAAACCCCTTGGGTACATTGATGCGCGATTCCAACGTGAAAAGACCGTCTTCCTTGAAGCAAAACGACTTGAAAGCCTGGTATCCATCAACCCAGTCAGTCTGCGGCCACGTCATGAGATTGAACGAGCCCTCGAGTTTGCCAACGAGCTGGAGGATCAGGAACTTACACATGCCGCGATGGAAGACACGACCGACAAACTCAGTGTTCGTGAGCGCCGTCGTGTGGCACGCATTGTGTGGAAAGGACACGAACGCCTTCGTCGGGATCTGATGCATTGTCGCTTCAGCTGTGGGATGTGGTTTCCACGCATTGCGAGTGTCACGATCCATGAAAAGCACGAATGTCCACGACGACGAATGGTCTGTCGTCTGGGCTGTGGTCTCGTCCGGGAAGACCGCAACTGGCAGCGTGAAATCGGTGATCATGAGACTGTCGACTGTGACGCGCGTATTGTTCGGTGCCCTCGGGACTGCAGTGTCTTTACACCACAGTTGACACTTGCGCATCACATGGCTGCCCTCTGTGTTCGACGACCCATCGGTGATTTGGCGTGTCGTCTCGGTTGCGGGGTCGTGTACAACGGAGGAGCCCATGAACTCCTCGCCCTCGAGCAGGAGCGCGTCGCCCATGAACAAGACGATTGTCCACGACGCAAAGTCTTGTGTACGTGGCCACAATGCCGTGCGATTATTCTCGCCCAAGACCGTAATGACCATCGCCGGATGCACCTCATCTCGAGTGGCGTGTGTAGCTTTGTGACTGCTGAGATCCACGAATACAAAGTCCCCAAAGGCATTAAACAACTCAAAATTCAAGCGTGGGGTGCGGGTGGTGGCAGTGGGTTTCTCAAACGTCAATCGTGTGGTCATGGCGGTGGTGGTGCGTTTGTCGAAGGAGTTTGTGCGGTCTTTCCAGGTGAAACACTGTATTTTGCGGTCGGTGCTGGTGGCAGTGGTGGGAAATGCGCAACCATGGCACAGAATCCAGCCGGTATTGTTGAGACGTTGGTGAGTACTGCCACTGGTGGCGCACCGGGCGGTGGTGTCGGCCATGCCGGTAACAAAGAGAGTGCGTGTGGTGGTGGTGGAGGATACACTAGTGTCTATCGACACAGTGCTTTTGGCATTGAGTACTTGATGATTGCTGCGGGTGGTGGTGGCGGTGGCACATGTCGTCATGGTGGTGGTGGTGGCGCTCTCGTAGTCCCTCCCATCCGTGAAGGCGACGATCTACGTGTCGGAAGAGTCGGCGACGCCCAACGTGGTGGTCAAGCAGGGGAATGCGATGCGTTTAATCCCGTTTGTCGTTTTCTTGGGACTGATGGATCCTCACTTCAAGGTGGCGATGGTGCTGAATTTGGTGGTGGTGGTGGAGGAGGATTGTTTGGAGGTGGAGGTGGTGGGTTTGCACCTGGAATTGTTGGTGGCGGTGGTGGTGGATCGAGTTTTGTGAATGTCAAGGCGTGTGAACCCAAGTCCGTCGTCGTGGTCGCCGGGACGGTCGTGGCACCTGGGGGCATGGATCGTACACCACCGCGAAGTGCTCGTACGGCGTATTGGGATTTAGTTGATGGCGTCGTGGGCGAAGGCGGCACTGGAACGTCGGAGCGAACGGCGCGTGGGAATCACGGTGGGGTCCGAATTGCCAAACCTGGGTTTTTCAAGGATATGCATCACCATGGATGAGGAACGATTGATTGATGGGTGTGGCACCATATCGTTGGTAGACAACGTGGCTATGGACGCATCATTTTGATGCCATTCTAACCAGTTGGCTACAAGTAAAAAAACGCTTTTTTTTACGGCAACCATCTACTATTCAGGTCGCATGTATGTCGCACGAAGGTAAACCGACCACTTTAAGTTGCAATAAGATTTGTAAAGTTGCTGAATCCTGACTTATGGTGCGCTTGTGGTGCGCCCCCCAGCGACTGGTCTCCTCCGCTGGTTTTGTGCGGCTCCCGTCATTCTCCAGAAGCTCCACCGTGCCGACGAAGATGCTTTCCCGCGTGGCGTTCCGTAAGGCGTTGGCCCATGGCCGTGCGCTCGCGCAGGTGCAAGCTGCGCGTCCTGTCTCCCTTTTCCACACGAGTGCCACGCGCCGTGCGGAAGAGAAGCCAGCAGCAGTTGCTGAGCCAATTCATCCAGGTCTTCTCACCCAATACGGTCTTGATGACTGGAAGCTCACGGCTCCATTGGCGGCTGCGCTTGCGATTCCGCTCCTTCACAAGGGTGTTTACGTCCTCAACGAAGAATCGCAGCTTGCCGCGTGTTTCTTCCTCTTCTGTACGTCGGTCTACAAGTACGGTGGCAATGCGATTGCCTCGTACTTTGATGCGCGTGCCGATGCCATCCTCGCGTACGTTCCAACAGATTGCGGGTGTGCCAAACGTACGGGCTAATATTTATATTTTGTATAGGGAGCACAACGCTGTGGAGGATGCCAACATTGAGCTCGCAAAGGAGACGCTTGAGACCCACAAGGCCATGCTCAACATTCACGAAGACATTGCTGCGGTGGCCGAAGCCCACAAGGCTGCCGTGGAGCTCATGTGCGAAGTGCAATCGTACAAGCTCCGTCACAAGACGCGTGAAACGTTCGTGAAGAACCTCGAATCGATTCGTCAGATTGAGGCCAGTTACAACTTTGAACTCCAGAAGGCCATGGTTGCGACTGCTACGAAGAACGTTCGTGCGTTCCTGGAGAAGGGTGACAAGAATGTCAAGGCTGCGGCTTTCAAGAACGCCATTGACGTGCTGTCGCAGGTCGAGGGTGACGACAAGGAGGACGATGTTGCCGCGCTCTTTGCCAAGGAACTCCGTGCATACGCGACCTCGCTCGAGGCCAAGCAGGGTGAAGTCATCCAGCTCACGCCTGCTGAACAAGCTGAACTCCAGGCTGATCTTGATGCTTACATGAAGCGCTTCGATCTCGAAGCCGCAGACTTCAAGGCTGCCAAGGAGATCAAGCTCGAGCTGTTGTAAATGGAGGGGAAGAGCAACGGACACGTCCATCTATCGGCACGGTGTCGTATGTCGGAAGATCGAAGACCTGTTCGTCACAATACACTCTCTCCTTTGGTTTGCTCTTGTTGAACGTCGTGTCGTGGTCTAATGGAGAACGACCGAAGTCTCCTGATGATGAGGAATACAAAGTGGAATCATACGAAATGAAGGAAGTAGAAGTAGTATTGCTTAGAATCGTTTCGCCTTGGTGAACGAGACGACATTGCCGGTCTGAAAGCCCGTGGAATTGAGATTATAGATGGGACCAGGAACACTACGAACGCGAGTGTCGGACGGGCCACCCCGCTTCTCCGTGCCAAACGTGGGCGAGACACCCTGCTGCGCCGCCTTGAACGAACTCTTGAGCATGAGATTTGGTCCTGGACCAATGCTTTTGCCACTCAGTGGCTGACGTTTGGCCGTCCCAATCTTGGCAGTTGGTGAGGTTCCAATGCTAGTTGCAAGCTCATAGATCGGACCAGGCGATGGGGTCGTATCACTTCGCAAGGGAGATCGTGGGGCGTTCTCAAATGCAGTGACACTGCTATTGCGACAGAGCGAATTCGGTTGTTTGCCACAGGACCCTATGGCTTTGTATGAGCCGGGACCCGCGCACTCGTTGGTATTCTTGCGACTCAGGTCCCAGTCCTCACGCGTGCTCGTGCCAAAGCTCTTCTTGGCACCTGTACCGATCGACGAGGGCAAGGCATACAGAGCATCGGTCGGGTTTGTACTTTCTTGCCATTGAAATCGACGTTCGGTTGGCGTGAAGGCACTGATCGTGGGATGTACACCATACTTGGATGGCGAGTCGAAGAGCGGACGCTGTTTTGTCGGCGATGGCGACGCCATGGCACAACGACACAATGACTTGAAAGACGAATAGTGGAGAGGAACAGAGAATCAGGGTGTGCGGAGTATTACCTATTATAAGAATGCTCTGGTCTGACATGTCCTCGCCTCTGATGTCCATGACACGATACGTTCTATATAATACTGGCTCGTCGTTGCGAGTTAATCGACGTCTTCGCTTTGCATCGAGTCGTGTCTTGTGGTATCGACGGCGTTGTTGACGTTGCACTCGTCACGCTACTTCGTCTGCTTGACGATGCTACGATTTTGGGATCCGTTGGTGCCACACGACGACGCCATCGCTTCCATTGCTCGTCTTCATTGATGTGTAAAGTCGGATCGATTGTGAGCTGAGGTTGACGTAACGAGAGCAACGATTCATGCTTTGTCCGCATCGGAGACCTGGGCTTTGGAACCACAGGGATCGCTTTGTCTTCCGTTTTGACTTGTCCCAATGCGTCGTGATGGAGCATTGACGCTGTCATTGACCGAGCGGTTCTTGCAACCATCACGGCGTGGGTTGTTTCCGCGACAATATTGCGTAGATAGACATCCTTCCAACCCTATCGCATCCAACAGACTTCATGTGAGGATAGTCGTTGCAACTGAACGCATGGACCACCTACATGAAAAGCTTGGGCGCGTAGATGATGTCTCTGGACAAGCTCAAGACGGCCCAACAACGCCTTCACTTGATTCTTATATGTCAATTTCGATGTTTTCATCATTTGATGTGCTTGTTCGAGTTCTGTTTCGTGCCGAGCTTGCTCAAGCTGTAGCTGTTCCTTCATTGTCGTTATTTTGGCATCGGCCACACGCACGGTGTCAGCAAGTACTTCTTGAAATCGTGGCAAAATCTGTAGAATACGTCAGTGAACCTACAGGCGAGAGAGTAAGGGATTCTACCACGTACTTGGGAGGACAATTGAGCCGTGCAGATCTCGTGCCACGATCGAAAATCTTGTTGTTGAGTCTGCAACCAAGTCTTCATGATTTCCAAGGCCACTCGCGCGGTCTCAAACTCAGTACGCAATTTCTTCTGCATCAATTTCATTCGCTCCAGTCGCTGCTGCGCTTCGAGTTGCAGTTCCCGACTACGTTGTACTTTGGCAGCGAGTGTCTGGGCTTTCCATTCGAGAAACACATCTCGAAAGCGAACATCATGCTCCATGACAGTGATTCGAGCGTGGTTAAACGTCGCCAGTCGAAGTCGTGTGCTCTCAAGCTTTTCACACTTCCGTGTGAGAATTTGGATCTGTTTCGTTTGGTCCAGTTGTTCTTGGTTGGAACTATCGAGCTCTTGACGCTACGGACATCTCGATTAGATCGCGTAGTCTCAAAATCCAACACAAAGACCAACCATGTGCTCGACTTTGGATCGTTCTGTCTCGAGTTCCGTGTGCTGGACAGCGAGACGTGTTGCTAACTGGGATATATCCTGTGCCTATATGAGCTGGTTGCTTGAGGTCTGCTTACCATGATCATCCATGTCGTAGAGACGTACATTCGCTGCTACGACCAGACGAGCATCGTCACGCTCAGTCGTGAGTCGGTCGATCTCGCGTTGCAATGTGTCCATTGTTGTCTTCCTCTCCGCATCCTGCAACAGAATTCCTCAGTCTCAACGCAACCAGATTCACATAGAACCAACACCCACCACGACAGCCGTGTCGGCCTGGGACTGCTTCAAGCCATCAATGATCCGGTGGAGCTTCGTGATCTCGTCTTCTTTGGACAGGAGCCGATGTCGAAAGTCCTCTGTCCACTACTCATCCACTCAATCTCGTTGCATTCCCTCGTCTCATCGTGCATCCTACATACTCGTTCACGTTGACGCTCCAATGTCTCAGTGTTTACTTCCAATCCACGCAGCTTAGCCCCGTTGGCCGTCATCTCGGCTTCCATTCGACATTTCTCGGCTCGTAACTTGGCGACTGTCAATTGTAATTCCTTTTCACTCACTCGACACGATGTCAGTTGCAATTGTAATTGTTGCACGTGTTGACCATGACTCTGCATCTCCTTGGCGCGAACTGTTTCCAACTAATAGAAGAATATCAAGATCCGCTCAAATGTAGCCATCTCTTCTCTCTTCCTAATCAGACCATACCGCATGAAGCTTGTCGTGCAGCCTTGTGACATCGACATGTGCGTCGCTCATACTCGATAGTATTATCGATTGCGACACTTGAGCCATTAGGAGATTGCTATTTTCAGCATCATGAAGCAATCGAGCGCGTAATCTACTGGGACATTCTTCCCATGAAGTATCCTCAATGAAGTGGAATCCTCCACCCTTATGTATGCACTGATTGCTATCACCAAGTACATACATAATCCATAGATCACGCTCGTATTACTGTAGTACGTGATTTTGCACGAGAAAGTGATGGAAGACCGTGGCGTCACAGATCAACGTCAACGATCACTTGGATGTGCTCGAAGCTTCGATTTTTACTTTTTTTTCTTTTCGAGTACACGTCAGTTAACGATAAAACCTTGTTTTCTGAAAAGGATTGCAATTTGCAATCTCACGACGAAAATCAGATTTGTACAAACTGTATAGAGTATTTCTTACGTATTCGCCGCCTGTCGTCGAGGTTTTTCACGTTAGAGATCCTGAAAGTGGAAAAGTCAAACTTCTCATCACCAAAGGCGAACCTTTCGTGTGACTCGACCAACGAAAACTTCGATTTCGGACTGGTTGCGTTCGAGAACGCGTCACTCCAAAGGTGCTGACGGCGGACCAGCTTTTTTGTTCTCGTCATATTGCTAAACGCACGCCAACACCAACAACATCGCGCACCGACGATGATCCTCCAAATCTATTCGGCGCTGAACCTCCTGTGGTTTCTCTGCAATACCGCTGTGATCAACAGCATGCAGTTCACCATCTACCTCTTGTTGCGGCCGTTTGACAATGCACTCTATCGGCGCTGTATGGGCTGGATCCAGTCACAATGGGTCAGTGTCGCGTCGTCGAGTTTCCCCGAAACCAAGCTTGTGATCACGTACGTTGTTGTTGGTGTTTTCACCTATTGGTTTGTTCTGGCTGATTTTTGTTCTGTTGGAATTGAAGGGGCGAACTCCCAACAGATCCAACGCGACCAGCGATTATCATCGCAAATCACCAAGTCGATGCCGATTGGTGGTACATTTGGCAGGCGGCGCGCCATTTTGAAGGCGCGGGCAACATCAAGATCGTACTCAAGGAACAGCTCAAGTTTGTTCCAATCGTGGGTTGGGGCATGCGGCTCTTTGAGTTTTTGTTCCTCAAGCGCAGTATTGAGCACGATTCCAAGCAGATCAAAAGTATGTGCGATTGGTTCCGCTGGATTGGATTTATGTTCTGTTGGATTCTCATGCGTTTTGTGATCTAGACTTCATGTCAGGTTTGATCCAAGATGATTTTCCATTCTGGCTCATGATCTTTCCAGAAGGCACAACGATTCACACAGAATATGTTGCCAAGACCAAGGTTTATGCTGAAAAGTATGTTCTCGGTTCCAGCATCTCAATTATGTTCTGCACACTAACAATTATAATTCCAGGACGAACCGACCGCAGTTTAACCACGTGGTGTTGCCACGTACCTCCGGCTTGGAAATCGTCTTGAACGCTGTCAAGGACGTGAAACCCGACATTTACGATCTTACGATTGCTTTCCCATCGTATTCCGGCGAAATTCCGACTTTTGACATGGGTTATGATCGCAAAATCGACACGGATGTGCCATCAATGAAGTCATTGCTTGCTGGCAAATCGCCTGGACACGTTGCAATCCATGCACGCAAGTTTGGTTTTGATGAAGCGCACAATGACCTTCAGACGTTTTTGGATACGCGATGGGCCGAGAAGGACGTGCGTCTTGATCATTTTATCAAACACCAAGCGTTCCCCATTGGGAAGAATGAACAACAGTACGCCATCTCGACTCCGGTACGTTTACACATCGTGAGTTTGTGAATGGTCATAGTGTACTCATATGATGGTGCTTGTGTAGAGCTCGGTTTCAGCGGTGTTCCGTTTGTGGTTTGGTGTCACGCTCTCGTTCTTTTTGCTGCCATTTGTCATGCTCAGTTTCTTTCCCCGTACGTGGTACCTCATGAAATCACTGAGAATTGATCAACTGATACGATGCTATTGTAGTCTACACGATCTGGGTCATTTACTGCTTTATCTACTCGATCTACGACCGCACGACCAACTTTTGGTGGCCCTACATTTTCAATCTCATTCTCGAACGTGCCAACAAGACACGCGACAGTCTCAAGAAGAAAACCAACTAGGCGATGTTGTGCAAGCATTGATCGAGAGAAGAACAACCTTTCTATACCAACTTTCAATGCAGTTTGAGTCTTTGTTTGCTACCAAATACTTTAGAGTGCTAGGTTCATGCTTCATCAATGCCGACCCATTTCTGAAACGTCAGCACAAATTCTTGAAACGTGATGGTGCCGTCACTATTGATATCCATCTCTTGTATCCGCGCCGCTCGAATCGCTTTGGTCGTCATACCGCTCGACTTGCGCTCGAGCGTTCGTCGGGAAGCTTCATTGTGCTTTTGCATGATTTTGCGGACTTCCCCAATCTGAATGGTTCCACTGGCGTCTTCATCGAACAACAAATACGCCGTAACAATCAGATCCAACGTCTTGGAAATGGCAGCAGAGCCATTCGTGCGTGCACTTGCCACGCTACTATCACGTCGTCCGTCGGAACCCGAGTTTTCTGTATCCGGGGGTGGCAGGGAACGCAATACGCATTCAAAATTGGTAATCACGCCGAGTAAAAAGGCAATCGCAAGCGAAACAATAAACTCATTGTGGCTCAACGAGTTGTCTCGTACCATGTCGGACTCGTAAAAGATCTCGCGCATATCACTTTCGACTATTCTCGCACCCATTTCGTCCAACGCAGCTTTTAAACCTTCAAACGCCAATCCGTCTTCATTCTACATCTCCACTCATATGAGATTTGAAACCATCACGACAATACCAGATAGAACGTACCGCATATTGATGGTAAATTGTATGAATCAATTCGAAAGCATCACGAGCCATGGCGAAACGCAACACAATCCGTTCAAAATTCATTGGTCGCTTCGTTTCGGCATGACGTCGGGCAAGATTGAGTTGTTGGAGTGTCTGAATGATACGTGCATCGATCGAAGACGTTGGTTTGCGAGGAACTTCAGGTACATCCGGCACGATTTCTTCGACTTTACGTGCACTGGGTGGACTGTTTAGATGACTTTCGGTGTCAACATTGACTACGGACAATCTGCTCGACAAGATGGACTTCAGTGCGGGTTTCGAGACCCCACCGCCCATGTTCTAGGAGCTCGACGTAGTTGCGGAAGGGCCAGTGTTTCGTGCAACACGAGTGAAGGAACGATGCGTCCGGATGCTGTCTATCTCACCCCAACACAAGTGATCAAAGCTGGATCAGCGTTTCTTCCTCATCTTATCGATGCGATCAGGTATATTTAGTCAAGACCATATCTCTGTATCATCGATTTAAATCACAATGATGAGCGATGATTTTGTCAAGTAGAATCATGCGTGGGTTGCTGTATCAGCACGCAAGCTTGCTATCGTTGGCGGGAGTGTCGATGCCAACATAAGTTGCGAGCACCTAGTGTTCTTTCATTCCTAATTACTCGTCTCTTTCCGCGAGTATCGTTCCTCATCATTGTTGGTTACGCGTGGAGAAGCTGACTGCACTGCAGAGGACGGGGTGGGAAGGGTACACAGCTTCTGTGTGAGTCCCCGAAAGGGACGAACCAGGGATTGTTGAGTTCGTTGTGTTCACGTATTCACCGCCTCCACCGATCGTAATAGTCGACTTGCGGCTATTCCCATCGCTTGGATGTGTTCCACCGCTTGTGTTACTGTGACTGTTTGTGCCGCCGCCACCGCCTGCGCCACCACCACCACTTGTGCCACCTTGACCGACCTCCAGTGCTTTTCAGCCTTCGATGGTCTTGAGATGGAGCGATCTCGGCCGAGTGAACGAGCACCACACACCTGGCAACTGCGAACAGAAACATCGGTTATGGTGGTTGTTGACTTGTTGATAAAAAGAACACTACGAAACGGGGACGGATCGACTAACGCCGTGAAGTAAGTACGGGGACGAGTGGAGAACGAAGGACTTTACGATGGCTGCCTTGGGACAACTCCAACTGTACAAATTGGCACAAAGGGAACTATTAGCCCAGCGAAAACCTAGTTTCGAGGATGGAAGGAGCTTTGTCAATACTTGGACAGCAGCAGTCGACACCACCACTGCTCGATAAGTATCGTCTTGCGACCATCCTCGGATTAGACCCATGGCGACCATCGATGTCTTGGATATCTTGTCCAGAAAATTTGCTCTGAATTGGACTGCACGCGGCGGTGCCGGTTACAACTTTTCTTTGTATTACTGAGGTTAATAGTAACACTAGCGGAGCCAATGCATCACCGATCTAGTAGTGTCGGTGACACTTGAGAAGTTTTGAAGGGGGAGAAATGGCCGGTGACGTTGTGCTCGTAATATACCTCAATCCCACGTCAATAGCATATCTGTGTATCATCGATTTAGGGGGTTCAAAGATGTACATTTGTGTGATGGTATTCTCTAGTTGCTATTGCAGTCAAGTCTCCAATCACTCTGGTGGAACGTACCACCACTCGGATACGAAGTACTGGAATACTGGGAATATGGTCGCACTATTTAATGTTACTCTAGCATACTTTAATCATTTGGATTCTTGGTACTATGGTTCCGGGTAGCTACTCTAATATGCGTTCATGACCAGCGCCAAGGCGACGACCACGACCGATACTATTGTCGGTGCTGCACTTGTTGTGCTACTGGCCATACTTGACTTGGGAGCCGGTACTGTCGA
>JAADWU010000404.1:0-12815 GCA_023336255.1 Pythium graminicola
TGCTGACGAATTCGTTATCTCCTGTAAGTTCGCGGATCACATTCGAACAAATGGCGACAGCAGACAGCAAAAGATTGTGGCAAGACCTCGAAACGGATAGCGACATGTTCTATCCTGCAGACAACGTCGACATCGCGAATATCAATGATGCTGACTTGCAGACCTTGCTGCGACCGTTTCGAGCAAAGGGGCTGGACCCTCATTACAATGTCATGCGACCACCGGAAGCACCAACGACGACTGTGACAGCTGACTTTGAACCGCACCTCGTCGATGCCAGCAACCAAATGACGTTCCGTGTCGCTTACCGTGAACCTGCACCGCCTGCTCCACCGTCATCTCTGATTTTGAAGCTCAAAGCCGACGCATCCGTTCTCCAGAGCATCACCGATGCTTCTGGAAAGGCATTGAAAAAGAAGCGGAAGGATCTCGCTGGTCGTGTTGGGGGAACGGTGTCATCGTCTGCAAATGGGCCAGGTGGACCTGGTGTGAAACGAAAGCATGATCAACACCTCTCCAATGGGATTGGCAGCAAGCCACCAAAGGAACCACGCCTCGATTTCGACGGTATTCCGCTTCCATCGGATATCGCAGAATTTGCAGACGAAGACTTTTGGGGCGATACCAATCTGGATGCATTGGATTCGGCTGCATGGGATGATCCAGCTGTGTTGAGTGGCATTCTCGGCCCAACGCTGGATTCTTCACCTGTGAAGGGAATGGCTTCATCTTCTGGATCAGGTACGGGTTCTGGATCGACGAAGAAGAAGGTCAAGTCAGGAACGGGTCGTGGTGGCCAAGAGGCAGGTCGTGCACGCAAGGGCAGTATCTCCGACTCGGGCAAAGACGGGTGGAATGTGCAAGATGACATTGTTCTCAAGAAGTTGTTCGAGTTGTACGGTTCCAACTGGACGCTGATTGCGCATGTCTTCAACACGGCAACGTCGGTGTCTCGCTTTGTTTTCCGCAAACGCACTCCTCGGCAATGTTATGACCGTTATGGGAAGATCATTTCGTCAGGTGGCCTGACTGGCAGTTCCTCAGCTGTCGGAACAGCAACTCCACCCAGTGGAACACCAGTCAAGGATAGTTCGAAGGCTTCTGGTACGGCACTGCTGAAGCAGCAGAAGCTGAATGCTGCTGCAGCTGCTGTGTGGACTCCTCAAGTTCTGGCTGAACGAATCGGAATCCCAACCAATGAAACACTTCTCGTGTTTTCTGCTAGGGATAGTCTACCTGGGTTGCCACCACCATCGATTGTGAATGTACCGTCGTTGGCTGAACTCACGTTGAAGAAGAAGAAGAAGACACAGAAGCAGAGTACTACAAGTGATGCTACCTCTACACCAACAACTTCTGCAGCTACTTCTCCAAGCGGGCTCGATGATCTCAAATCAATCCGTACGTCGTTTGATGCGATCATTCAGTGTATGAAGCGCAAGACCCCGCCACCGCCAATTCCGATTCCACAACCATCAACTGTGACCACTGACCCGCTCGCAGCTGGCTCAACCGCACCTGGTGCATCGCCAACTAAGCTTCATTCCATTGTAACGCCTGTACCATTGGTCGTGCCTCCTCCGCATAAATCACACGTCGATCTTGTGGAGATGCTACCTCGTGTACCATTGGCCCCAGATGACGTGATCAAGCGAAGTAAGGAAGCCGCCGCGGTCGCTGTACAGGCTGCCGCGGCGGTGGCGTCTGCGGGACGTGCGAGTACGACACCGGAGGTGTCTCCACTTGCAGGTGCTGCCAACGAGGGCTTAATGGGTGCGGGCTTCAACAGCTCAGCCGTAGCTGCTCGTAAGGCTGCTCAAACGAATGCGGCGTCTCTTGCTGCCGCTAGAGCTGGGAGTGTCGCGAGTGCAATGTCTGCATCCAAGTTAGGTGTCGCTGGTTCAGCATGGGGCGATCCTTCATCAGCCATGCGGCCACCAACTGCATCTTCAGGAGCTATGCACACGGGTACGGTCGGCCAACCAACTGCGATGGGTCCAGTCACTGCAGCGACAGTCAATGTGAATGGTGCTCGTGGCGTCACAACAGGGGCAACTGGTGCCATGCCGGTGACTACGTCGGCACTTCTTCATGTCCTGGATCGTATGCCTGAGATCAAGAACAAGATTCAAGGCATTTTGAACCGGAACGATTGTTCAGAGGCCCAGAAGGTAGCGATGATTGCGCGCTTGTTGAGCAATACGAACGCCATCAACGCAACGGCAGTTGCAGCTGCTGCCAGTGGAAACCTGAACGCAGCGGTCTCGGCCACAATTGCAGCGGCCAATGCCAACGTTACCGCCCCAGGAATGGTAGCTCAGTCACTTGACACACCGATTCCAATGCCTGCTTCACTTGCCAACGACCCCCTCGCACCCAATCCTCTCACGACGGCTACAGCATCCACCACCATCCCAACTGCGATTCCCATGCCAGCATCAATTGCCGCGTCGGTGAACCCTTCGGCAGCGACCGCAACAAGTGCTGCTGCGGCAGCAGCCTCATCCGCAGCGTTGGCATCGGCTCTGGCCGACACAGACATGGCGGATCTCGCATGAGTAGACGATAGGATCAGCACAATACGTAGAACAAACCGACTTATAGAGATGATGTGCAAATATTACGAAAGCCATAGGAACCACCATTTTCATTTCTTCTCCATGAACATGAGGAACTACGTAGTTGGTGATCGCTGGGTCTCATCATCGTCCCTCCAGTCGATCTTCACGGGTCGTAGATGCGTGCACGAGGACAATCCCTACGCCAATGGTACTCGCCACAGTTGAAGCATGGTTCCGGTGGTGGTTGTGTCGTATCGTGTACATTTCCACGTGTTGAGACGTAAGTATCGTCATCCCCAGCATATCCAGGTCCTGTCACGACTCTTCCATCTCTAAATCGACGGTACGAACTATGGGAAATTGTCGATTGGGCTGCGAAAAGATGCGCGATTTCATCGACGTGATCGTCGACTTCGGTGTTGGATTCGGTTGATTCATCAAAGTCCTCGGTGTCGGTGTGGTCGAGTGCTTGAGAGGACGCGTCGTCACTTGTCTCGGACGATGATGGATCACGCGCGTGGGCTTGTGTAGGAGGAACCGATGGGTCTACTGCCTCCGTCGATGTCTTGGATTCATCGTCTCGAGCAATCGTATCTTCATCCGTGCGTTGAGGACGTTCGTTTGATGGGATTGCGTCGGTTGAGGTTGTTGCTTCGGGTTGACGGACCATGTTGATGGAAGTTTTGATGAGGTGGATGGAGAATGAACAAATGAACAGCTTACTTCTAATGCAGACGCACCGGAACTGACTGAAAGTGCAAAGGGAATACAAGCCCTTCAAGTGACCAGGAAGTGTTGGTCGACAGTGTCTCTTTGATGTGCAAATGGTTGTCCCTTTCAAGTCAAGCCAAGACCATGCTTTCCACATCAATGCATTTAGTTCCCTCTTGTCTTCCATCGAAAGACAGTCGGACACCACAGTAACAGACGTGACAATGGTACTGGGTGGGTTGAGTGAGAAGTCAAAGGTCGAGTTTCGGAGCTTGGGCAAACATTGATCCGTCAAGTCCTCTTCGATTCGACGGCCCAGGGAAGTCACGCTACAGCACAAAGCAGCCAAAGTCACAAAGGGAACAACAGACGAGGACTCGAGGTGAAATATCTAGAACCTTGGATTCTAGATGGTAAGCTTATCAGCAAGCTGACTGCGAAGTACGTACGCAGTAGCTTCGATCAGCCCAACAGTGATCCGTGGCTGTCAGTCGCACGTTGTTGTACATCGTGATTGGTGAGGTCGCGCTCTTACTGGACGATGCTTGGCATTCGATCCCAATGCTCCTAGATGTCCATGGCACGTCCGACAATGATATTCAAGCACGTCGTATTTGGCCCACGCCGTCGCTTCCACTAGTTATCTATCAACTTCCGATGACCTGATATCATACGTGGTATGACTGTCCTACCCATATCCCGTCCATCGTACCCTACCGACAAGTGAATTGTTCTTGGACCAGTAGAGTGATCGTGGAAGTTTGATTGAGGGGCATTCAATGACAGCTTTGTCCTCCTACTCACACATTCACCTTCAGCATCGAGACGGTCGAGTCAAGATGGATGCAATGTGAGCTTCTCATTTGTCTCAGTACACATACAACAACTAGATCTTCACGATCCATGAAGTAGAAATAGTGTTTCATTAGCAAAGAAGGTGTATCCACAAAAGCAATCACATCAACTATCGTAATCGTTCGTGGATACAAAATACAAACTAGCAAATACAAGGTTTTGTGTTGGATTGGTGACGACTGGAGGAAAACTACGTACCAGGTATTATGGTGCACTCTACTCGTCCGTAAAGCCCGTGACTTCCATATTGATGACAAGCGACAGTACTTCTTCGAGTTCCTTCTTGGTCTTGTACAGGGGCAAATCGATCCGGTTAAAACACGTGTGGGCACGAGGGAACGCGTTTTCAGGGTACGGTACAGCCTTGAGCGTGAAATGGCAAATACGACCATCATAACTTGTGAGAGCCTTGAAACCTTGCACTGGAACACGGGAGGAACCTGTCGTAAACTGCAGCAAACGCGCGCGTTCTTCATCGCTGAACGCATCGACAATCTCCCAAAACCATCCCAACAGCTCCTCGGGCATTTCATCCGATACTTGTGTGTGGGTCTTCCAGTCATCAACATCAATCGAAGGCACACCACACAACACGAGTTCCAACTCTTGGTAATCAAAGACGAGAATCAATTCTTGTGGAATCACTTCGAATACACCCGCCATCAAGTGTTGCAACTGTTCTGCGAACGAGTCGAGCATGATGTACCGCAACCGTAGGTACACGTACTCGTGCTTGTTTTCATCTGTCACTGGAATGTTGCGACCATTCTCCTTGAGATCAATAATTTCAACTTCACCACTGAGCTTGCGGTTTGTCACGCTAAAGTCGAGGCACAAAGCATCAACACCATCATTTTCCTTCATCCACTTAAGTGATTTGTACACTTCTTGATCAAAGAATTCGAGATCCGAGAATGAAATTGGTACACCAAGCAAGTGCTTAAGCAGTGGCAGCGCCAAGTGTGCCTTCATCAGCTGACCTTCGAGCAGCGCACGACCCAAGAGACGTCCAGCACCACGGAAGTAGAGCAAATGATCCGCCGACGCTTCAACCGAGTTTGGATTCACAACGTACGCGAGCGAATCAACGTGAGCGCACATGAACAAACCAATCGTCTCATCAAACAGTTTTTCCGTGACGAGTGCAAACCATTCACGCTCCAAACCACCAGCATCGATCGCGACTTCTCCGATAAATTCAATCCGCAGCGGCATGTGGATGTGTTCCATTTGCACGCCCAATAGCTGCTCCATTGATTCAACCAAGATATTTTCACGATGTACCCGCATTTTCAAATGCCCATCTTCCCACGGCTTGATCAATGCCGAGGTTTGTTCCAAAAACCAAGCATACTTGTCCTTGAACGGAAGGGCTGCGACTTGTTCCAAAATTTCCAAATCTTGTTCTGAAATTTCATACCCACGGGAAGCTACCCGGGCATCGACTTCACGGTATTCCTTGAAGGTCATGCGACCATCCGGATGACGTGGTGTTGCAGCAAGTTGCGACACAAAAGCCAACGATTGTTGGCTCACGAGTTCTCGTGGGGACGTCACGGTTGGTGCGGCTGGTACATCGACGACATCGATCCGTACTTCAGCGTCGACTGGCGACGAACTCAAGGATGTCGTGGTCGTGGAAGTCCGGGAAGCCGCGACACCACCTTCGGTCGTGGCAGGAGCCGATGGTGTTGGGGTCGTCGTCTCGGTCTTGTCTTTGACTGGAAATGGCAACGCCACTTCTTTCTTGGACCAGTATCGTTTTCCATCCAAGCCCACTTTACGCACCCATTCTTGACGATTACGAGCCCCACGTTGGCGTGCCGTCAACATATTCAATCGACGAATCGCAAACGAACGTGTCCGATTGAATGAACGTTGGGAACCACCGACACTCAATTTTCGTGACGGGGAAATGGGCAACGACGTATGAAACGAAAAACCGGTTTCCGTACCACACAACACACAGGTCTTGGCCGATGGTTTGTTGTAAAAGTCACACACTTCACATTTCCATTGATTTTGGAGTTCATCACTGGATTCTTGGACATCTTGTCGTGTAATCGGTTGTCCGTCTTCGGTATATTGTCCTCCCAACAGTGGTTGTTGTAGATTTTCATCAAAACGTGCACGTCGACAACAATAGTAGACGATAATCACGACCAATAAACCACCCGTGACGTACGCCAACCACGAAGGTAAGGCTCCGGTCCCACCATCATCGGCACGCGCAGTCCCATATTGCACGGCAAACGCCAAGGCAAACGCCGCGAAATCGCGTACAGAGCGAGACCACATCCCAAGCTATCGATTCGTACCGCTGGGGGTGTGTAGAGATGCTTCCAACACGAGCTATGAAAGGAGAAACCACGTGAAGAAAGCGCGAACAACGCGGAATGCTCAGTGTTCTGTAAGCAAAATGACCGCTGTGGGGAGAGAGCGAGCGAGAGGGGAGCGGTCGAGAGACCATCACTCTGGTCAAACTGAATAGAAGCCCGCGGATTCGAACCGCATGGCATATCGAATGCTATATAAGTATTCTTTATTAAAGGTTTCTGGGATAAAAGATGTGTGTTCCAATCCTTCTGCCGATTATCGATATAAAGTTTTAGCGACGTGAAAATTGTGTGGTGTGTAACGGTTAACTCCAAGTGGTTGGTATCTGTGATTGCGGACGGACACTGTCACCAGCTGGCTCTCATCATGAAGAGTTGGGGTTTGTTTCGACTGGGTCTAAACTTCCGACACGACGCTTGATGCAAAGCGACTTGTGGTGGAAGGTCGGTAGGCGGTTAGGCCGTTCCATAAGACGCGTCTAAAGTTCAAGTGGCATGGACATGGTTGTTGTTGGGAGAACCATGATGATCATGATGATGCTCCTGGAAACCTAACGATCGATGGAAGCGAGTGGACAGTTCCACTTCAGTCACCACAGCAAATGGGTTGTGTCACACACCTCCCGATGTCCCACAATTATCCAGAACCCAACCCTTTTCATACCTCCCATAACATATATACCAACTTCAATCGATGACGTCTAAACAGTTTTGTAACTACTCATGACCTCTATAAACACATACAGTATGTTCTAACGGCTCTACGGATTGTGGGTGCCGATTCTTTGAATGAGACATTTGGATGCTAGTTCTTAACCCATCATGATGGGCTCAAATGTAGCCATCTATCACATGTCACAGACTCGCTCCAGCATCAACATTGCGTACCGATGGGAGACCATCAAAGTTTCGTTGCGCTTCTTCGTAACTTGTGGCAGTCGCAGGGGGTCGTTCAGTGGGACTACTCTTGGTGTTGGATGCCCGTCGTTGACTCAGATCCACGATTGTAGGGTGAGGCGCAATATATCCTCTTGCTCCTTCTCCTTCTCGTACACTGCCATCCGCATTGTAGAGCAATGGCATCTTGGGATCATTTTGTCCGTTATACGATCGTCGTCGTTGGTGATGAAAGAGTATCTCGTTGCTTTCGTCTTGTTGGTTCATGTAGAACACAAAGAGGAACATACATGCTGCTGCAAAACACGACCCGATGAGAAAAGCATTCTTTAATGCTTGGTAGAATGGATCAAAGTCATCGTAGCCACCATAGATATCTCCACGACCACCGGTACACACTTCACCATCACAAGCAAAGCCGACACGCATGTTTTGAGCATCAAAGAGGGTGTAATACGTCTTGATAAAGACATCGCCCAAGATCCACCATTCATCGGTAGTGGATTGCAATTGTATACGGCATTGTCCCCAGCCAAAACACTCGACATAATCACGTGGTTGTAGTTGAAAGAGATTGTCTGGGACCATTCCGAATTGAAGTGTGGGAAAATCCGAAATACTCACATCTTCGCACACAATGTCATCACAATGAAGACCATCGGTGATCATACCAAGCACTTGATCGTACTGGCCTTCAGGGACACTGATCAACGACGTTCCGGTGTCGACAATCGCATAGCAAAATGGTTCACAGAGATTTACCGAAGCATTGCGGGTAGAAAACCGATTCATTTTGATGGTCCAGTACATGTACGTGTCGTACTCGGGGAGTTTGACGACAGGGGTATAGTGAAACGAAGCATTTGGTCCAACAACCGAGAGATCATAACCACCAATATGAAGTTCAGAGCCACTGCTATACGCATCTGGGGTCAAGTAGAACGCAAACATGTTGTCGATATCGGCATTCTGGGCCGCCATGGACGTAAACAATGTCGGTCGACTGATCTGCGCGAGTCCTTCAAAGCCGAGACCAAAGATCCCATCGGCTAAGAAGGCTTGCAGCTTCTCTGTCTCATCATTGATGACTCCAAACTTGACACTATCGACATTATAGCCTCCGAGGGTTACCGTATCCACGACCACCGTACCAGAGACCGATCCACTACCATAGGCATCGATAAATTTTTCTTGGGTATCGAGAAACGTCGTCGATTGACTAAAGTCGAATAATGTATGCGATCCACAATCCGTACAATCGATACCAGGGACCCATGTATCGCTGGAACCGGTATCAAAGACTACTGTCATGGGTTGGGGTGGATTCCCAAACGATACTTGACCGACATACTGAACGTTCCCATAGTTCTTGAGTCGCACAGTCTTGCCCCTTGGAAGCGATCGCAACGACCGGAATGCATCGGCTTTCTTCCGATGGTCCGAGTTTGCGTCCTCGGCTTGGAGGTATTGTGGTGTGATCGGCGTATACGGCACAAGCGGACGGGCGTGACGATCGAGCGCAATCCGCAATGGCGCCGCAATTGTGACCGGCGGATAATTTAGAAGACCGCAACAGCACGCCGCGATGGCCACGTGAGTGATACGCCACGGAGACATGGCAAATCAATCGATTGAGAGCGCTATTACCGATGGCACGGTAGGAGGTACCAAACGTCACAACGGCCGACGACGCTTCCAGTTTCTCTGTGTTTTTACCAATCATATGCTGTTGAAGTTGAATTTCCACCAATAAAATGCATTCGTATCAGTTCAGAGTGATGGTCGTTAAAGATCTTCTCCCTGTGAGTCTTACGATCCTACACCAAGAGAAATAAAAATATTGTGACACTGGGGAATGGGCGTCAATTCACGTATTCCTCTTCTTTATCTCTTTCTTTCTCTTGTTCGCCTCAAAATCGGCCATCTCCATGCTTTTTTCACGGCTTCACCTCGCCCTGTGGTCTTGATTTACATGGTGGCATTGAACACAGGGTTGTGACGCGCAATGCGGGGACCTTCTTCATCGTACTGAGCCTTGGTGTGGCACACACGGTAAAAGTCGGGAGTCGACGCCACCATCGAGCCACCAAACCACACAGCAAAACGTTGCATGCGATGCGAAATGACATTCACATCCAATTCTTCCGCACTGGCTTTGGCATACTTGGAATGCAAACGCAAATTTTCTTGTTGACGTTCATCGACCAATCGTTTGATATCACGTTGAAGACGACGACCAAAATCCTTAAACATGGTACTACCACCACTGAGGACAATGTTCTTGTACAGACCACGACGCGTATCAATGGGACACTTGAGAATGGCTTCATCCACGACATTGGGCAATGGGGTTGTAAAATCCGTCGAGAAAATCTCGGGATTAAAGAAAATCTCGGGGGCCAAGAAACGTTCGTACCCCACATCAATTTCCCAAGGTTGTTTGGTCCGTGGATGAATATCATTGTACTTGAGAAAATACTTGTCGGGTTTTTGATCATATTTCTTGAATTCTTTGGCCAAATCCGAGCATACATACGAATGCATTTCCTTGACACGTTTCGCCACATCGAGCGATTCTTCTGGTGGTACATTTTCCCCACGATCACGTAACATTTTTTGAATAAAACTCGTCACATCCCGACCGGCCAAAGGAATATGACGAATACAACTGCCAATGACGTATCCATCGGCCACGGGAATCACATGGGTCACCCCATCGCCCGAATCAATCACTGTCCCCGTAAGCGATCGTTGATTGGGATCCTTGATCTTGGGCCACGATGCATACAACGCCAAGACCGCTTGGACCGCAATGTAAAGTCCTGGAACATTAAAGGTTTCAAACATAATTTCCGCCGTGGATTCTCGATTTTCTGGTGGATTCATGGGAGGTTCGGTCAACAACACATAGTGTTCTTCGGGTTCACAACGCAAATACTGAAACATGGAGCGTTGCCACAATTTCTCCATATGATCCCAATTTTGCACAATGCCTTGGGAAATGGGATAATTCACTTGATGCGTGGACGCATGTTCCAATGCATCGTTTCCAATGTAAAAATCCAAATCATCAATCCCTTGACGACTACGAACGACACTGGAATCCGCACCCCCGACTGCAATGGTCGAGGGAATAATGTAACTGGGTTCGGCATTGCCGGCGTACCCTAGTTTCGTGTACCTAAAGAGGGGGGTTAGAGAGAGAAGAGAAAGAGAGAGAGAGAACGTACCCCGTGCCATTATCAATGACGACAGCGGGTTTATAATACGACGACATGCTGCCAAAGCTTCTTCCCGATCTGATAGGAATGAAATGCTGGGTGTCGTATGTGTGAGGAGATCCCTGTCCAAGATGATAAAGCGTAATCTAGAGATTTACTATAAGCCTTTGTAATAGAAGACTCTCAATTAGCTTAGTTGTTGTCTGTAGCCATTCTTTTAATTAGCCACTCGGGCGAGATCTCATAATTGCGCTGTGGTCTCTATTAATGGCGAGAAACTACTTATGACAACGGATGCGATCCTCCAACTGCCTCACTTCTCATGGTTGCCCAGTGCTTCGGTCCCTATCGACTCACTCTCTTTTTTCCCAAGCCACTCACAGGTCTCCACTTCAATCTCCATTCATCATCATGGGCAAGAAGCAAGACAAGAAGCAGGCAGCACCAGCCCCCGTCCAGGAACAGAAGCCTGTACCAGAGAAGAAGGGTGGCAAGGCACAGGAACCCAAGCAGCAACAGGCCGCCCCCGCCAAGGAAGAGTCCAAGAAAGGTGGTAAGAAGGGTGGCAAGAAGTAGTCTGGGTCGCTCCATTATCATTGAAAATCTCAAAGAAAATTAGCTCTTCACCTTTTCTTGCAACGGCTGGTTCTATACGAAATCGTCTTGTTAGGAATGGATAGAAAACAGATTGCACGATCATTGGGTTCTCTCTCTCTTCTCCTGATTCATAAAATGTACCCAACATCTCCATTCTTTCTCTAACGGTCTCACTTGTATTTCTTCCACCACCTCAATGTCTCGGTTGTGGACGCGACAAGAAGACCCCTTGAACAAAGCAGTTCGTTGGGTCCTCGAGGACCCTTCCACCGATGACGCGTCACTGGCATTTGTAGTGCAGTGGGTCGACAATCATCTTGTAATCACCAAGGTTCGTGATGCGGATGTACGTGGGGCTACTCGAGGACACACAATCTCGATTCAAGACTTGAAGATTGTACAACAAGTCACGAAACGTTCGTTTCGTGAGAAATATACATGGTTTCGTCAACAAACCGAGGCTTTGCGTACGCCAGAGGATCAAGGCCGTCTCCAAATGCGTATTGAAGAGTCTGATCGGATCCATGTCGAATCCATTGAACAAGTACTAGCAATTGAGATGGAGTATATTCACATGGCCATCCACGTTGAGTATGGTGACAAACTAAGTATTTCCAATCAAGAATGGATCGTTCAGGTCATGGAACAGCTCTTCCAGACGGAAATGGGTATCTTTCGACCTTTGGGTGGTCACACGACGCACTGGACGATCCATCCCAAGTCTCTCAATGCCTCGGCTGATCATTTACTCTACTTTCGTGGTATAGGACGATTATTTGGTCGCGCTCTACTCGAAGGCCTCGCCATTCCGACTCGCGTAGCCTCGTTCGTGGTAGGAATCTTGTTGGGTCAGTCACTGTCGCTGACAGACGTGGGAGTTGGAGCCAGAAGTCTACAAGACGTTGCAGTCGATTGTGGACCATCCAGTTCCAATCGAAGAGCTCAATCTGCACTTTTGCATCCCGGACGACACCAACGAAGATCAAGTGGATGAGCTGAAAGAAAGTGGACGTGTGATTCCTGTGACCGACGAGAACAAACTGGAATACGTCGAATTGCGAATGCGACACGTATTAGTCGGAGAGGTCGCCGAGCAACTGGACTGTTTGATTGCTGGTGTGTTTGAAGTGATTCCACAAGAGATCTTACTTCCGTTTACACTGGAGGAACTGAGTCGTGTGTTGTTCGATCCACAATCGTTGGATGAGTATCTTGCTGTAGTGGAGGAAATGTAGAAAGATAGCGCGCAGTGTGTATTTCGAGAAGAGAAAAAGAACCAACGCGAATCATCATAGTCGCGTTTCGAAGAACGTGTTGTATTTAGTGATATGGGATCGCGGGTCTGTGACATGGTACGATCTCTAATTTAGATGAGAAACCACCCATGAACGGATGCGATCCTCATCATGGAGGAGCATGCAACGGACGATCCTCTGATTGTTCTTGTCTTTGCCCGTCCGAGGTTCAGGCCGTGCAGTCCTCATTGACTCACTCTCGCTTTTTCCAAGCCAGTAACACAAGTCTCCACTCCAATCTTCCGTTATCATCATGGGCAAGAAGCAAGACAAGAAGCAGGCAGCACCAGCCCCCGTCCAGGAACAGAAGCCTGTACCAGAGAAGAAGGGTGGCAAGGCACA
>JAADWU010000405.1:0-12796 GCA_023336255.1 Pythium graminicola
GTAGTCAGCCTCTACAATGTCTCCTTCTTCTAAGCGGGCAGACTTCTTCTTTGGACTACGTGGTGATACCTTTGAGCCTTTTGAGTTCGCTTCGACTGCGCGTATATGTTCCGCATCCACTCTTTCTTCGAGGTCACCGTCTTCAAATCGAACGTCAAATGTACCGTTAGTACGGACTTTCTTGACCACCCCATTGTACCACTTGGAGCTCTTCCTATACCGAGCGCTCACTACGTCACCAACTTCAAAATTTCCCCGTTTCGGTTTTGTCTCGACAGCTTCGATGAGCTCACTCGCAACGGACAATTCCACATCTCCATCTTCATACTTGATGTCGTACGTGCCATCAGTCCGAATCTTTGTGATCTTGCCTGAAAACCACTTCGACCCTTTCTTATACCGAGCTTTCACATTGTCTCCAAGTTCGAAGCCCACATTTGTCTTCATTTTCCGTACGTCTTGATCATCGTCTGAACCATCATGCTTTGATCCGACACTCCTTGTGGAGGGAGAAACTTCTATCATATCCATCGAGAGACGTGTTTCTCGGTCACCATCATCATATTTGACGTCATATGTGCCATCCGTACGGACGCACGATATAACTGCGTCGTACAACTTCTTACCACCCTTGTACCGAGCCTTCACACGATCACCAACTTGGAGATTCACGCGGGACTTGGTTTTCAACAGACTTTCTGTTATGAGTTCAATTCGAGATGTCTCGACTCGGGTTTCGTTTTCACCATCGTCGTAGTCGATATCGTAAGTAGCATCGGTGCGTACGCGACTAATTCGGCCTGGATACCACTTGGACGAGTTCTTGTACTTCGCTTTGACGAGGTCTCCAATCTCAAATGGCGTTGATTTCCCTCTCTCATGGACTTGCGCCGAATTATCATCAGCTTCGATGTACTCGAGCTCTACGGCCATTTCGAGGTCACCGTCTTCATACTTTATATCGTACGTACCATCGGAACGTACTCGCTTGATGGTACCACGAAAAAGCTTTGCACCTTTCTTAAATCGCGCAAGGACAGCATCACCGACTTCAAACCCACGCTTCTTCATGGGTGATTTCACTTTATCAAGGGTCTTTTCTCCAATCACTTCGATGTGAGACATCTCGACTCTTGTCTCTACATCACCATCTTCGTACTTAATGTCATAGGTTCCATCGGGTCGTACTCGTGTGATTTTGCCGGGATAGTACTTGGTTCCCTTCTTGTAACGAGCTTTCACCTCATCTCCAACTATCGGATGGGCATCTCGTTTCGAGCTTGATTTTGAAGGAGAGGATGATCTCGTTTCACACTCAATCAGCTCTCGCTGAACCCGTGTTTCCGTATCGCCGTCGTCGTATCGAATATCAAACGTTCGATCGGTATGTAATTTGACGATCTTTCCTGGGAAAAATTTCGAGCCCTTTTTGTATCCAGCTTTAACCCGGTCACCAACTTCGAGGTCACCTTCTTCTTGGCGGGGAGATGTTGAGTCGACTGCCTCTATATGATGAGTCTCAACTCCAGTTTCCACATCACCATCGTCAAACTTGACATCGTAGGTCCCATCTATGCGTACTTTATGAATTTTGCCGGAATAGTATTTGGCTCCACCCTTGCACCGTGCTTTGATCGTATCACCGACTGAGAACGATGAAGATGGAGACTTTTTCTTCGGACTTGAGGGTCCCGATGTAACTGTCGATTCATTTGTATTCTCAATCATATCGACTTCCACCCGGGTCTCGACGTCACCATCTTCGTATTTGATATCGTATGTTCCGTCGCTATGGACACGTTTGATTGTCCCAGGGTATAACTTCTTACCTTTCTTGTACTTGGCTCGTACTTCGTCGCCGACACGATATTGCTTGCGTCCTTTTGTTCCTTTTTGCTTGCAATCACTATTCTCCGAATCTCCCTTCTCGGTATCGGGAAATTCGATATATCCAGCCTCAACACGGCTTTCCGTGTCACCGTCCTCGTATTTGATGTCATATGTGCCATCAGAGTGGATACGCGTGATGACTCCATTGTAAACCTTCGGACCACGTTTGTATCGTGCTTTTACCTTGTCACCTATTTGTGGTCGTGATTGAGTTGTCTTCTTTGGCGACGACAATCTCGTCGACTCTCGTGGAGTTTCCACTTCTGTAACAGCTTGGACATACGCCGCTTCGACGCGCGTCTCAACATCACCATCGTCATATCGAACATCGTACGATCCATCACTATGTGCTTTCGTGATTTTTCCGGCAAACAACTTGGCGCCTTTTTTGTAGCGCGCTTTGACTCGGTCCCCCACCTCTAGCCGCGACGCCTTGACTGGGGACAATGCCTTGACAGGCGACAGCGACGTCTTCGGTGCCGCTTCAACATGCTTCTCTTCAATCTTGGTCTCTACGTCACCGTCATTATACTCAACATCGTATGTTCCATCGCTTCGAACTTTCGTGATCTTGCCGTCAAACCATTTGGTTCCCTTTTTGTATCTTGCTTTGACTCGATCTCCGACCGCGAGCCGTGTCGACTTGGCTAAGGACGATGCTTTCCCGGGCGACAATGTTGTTTTGGTTGCTGCTTCAATATATGTCACCTCCACTTTGGTTTCGACGTCACCGTCATCGTACTCGACATCGTACGTGCCATCATTTCGGACTTTGGTAATTTTCCCGTCAAACCACTTGGTTCCTTTCTTGTAGCGCACTTTGACCTTGTCTCCTGCTTCCCATCGCAGTGTATTTCGTTTGGTTGGTGAACTTCCACTCATGGACGGTGGCAATGCCAGTGGTTTGTCGCTTGCGGCCAATCGAATGGGCGACATCTGAGGAGTCGGCTCATTCGCTTCTTCGACGTCGTCCAACGGAACATTCTTCTTGAGTGTCCCGTCTTTCGAGAGTTTAATGACGCACGTGTGTGTGGCTTCACGGATCAATACAAGGGAACCAACATCACTTGTCCCAACGATCCGCACGGTCATACCCGCCGTCAATTTCCCCATGGTTTCCCTTGTGAACAACCTTTCGACTGAGGAGAATATGAGGAAATTCGCATAAGTACGAGTTGAACTGACCTTCATTCTGGATTGGATTCGTAAAAGTACGAATCATAATTTTAATAGTTAAATACAAAATTGGAGTGAATGCATAATAAGTATTTCAAATTATAATACAAAATAGGTTCGAATTTTCTTGGCATACCCATGAATCGAAAGAAGGGTATGGTATTCGACCTTGAACCCATGGGCTGGTGTATCCTTGTTCATGCGTGCCCATGTTGCTTCACTAATATGAATTCGTCCTGGCACCCCACTGCTCTCAAGACTATGGGCAATGGTCACGGTCTCGCCAAACAAATGATATCGAGGGTCTTTGGACCCGACGACGCCAGCCAACACCGGTCCTGAGTGAATACCAATGCGAATATTGAGATCCGGAACGCCACAATTGCGTCGAAGGTAGGGAAGCACAGCAAACATTTCTGTTGCGGCGGTCACGACGGCCAGAGCATTGTTGGTACTCACGATGGGACAGCCACCCACGACAAAATACGCATCGCCAATAATTTCCACTTTGTAGAGATTTTCTTTCTCGGCAATGGTATCAAATCGTGTATACATATCGTTGAGAAATTGGACCAATTCCATGGCCGACACTTTGGACGAATACGCTGTAAAATTTACCATGTCGGTAAACAACACCGTGACATTATCAAAGAAATCGGCAATCGTCGTCTCGGGATCGTCTTTGAGTTTGTGGACAATCGTCTCGGGAAGTAAATTGAGCAATAGTTTGGTAATGCGTGCTTCTTCTTCCACCAGTTTTTGTTTTTGGGAATTGAGAGTAATGTCTCGATAATGATTGATCCGTTGTTTAAATTCCGAATTGAATACCACCCATGCTTGACCCGCAAAAAAGATAAAAATGTAGAGCGCATTGCGTCCAACACGCCATCGGGATTGATCCGTGTCGTCACTCCAGTGATACGCCGGTGCCACCACGAGATTGGTGAGTAAGTACATGGCAAGGATCATAAATCCCGTACAAACGCGCAACAGAAATGAAATGTTGGAAAAGTAGCACTGATACAACGCAATGACACTCAAATAGGCATGTCCAGACGAATTGGCCGCAATGCTTTCGGTGTTGAGGATCATGGCAATGACCAAGACAATGAGGACGGAGGTCGATTGTTCCCAATCCAGAAATCCTGGAGAAAACGTGTACAACAAGTAGACGACCCCGAGCGGATACATGACACAGAAATTGAGGACAAAAATCAAATGACTTTCGATGAACGAACGATCAAACGAGAGTCGAATGGTCATGTACATGGTCATAAAAGGCTTGAGAATCAAGAAGACGAGGATGGAGAGACGAAAGAATCGTAGCCATCGTTGTCGATTTTCCAAACGATAACTCTCTTCAAATTCGTATGCTTGAGACAGTTGCGTCGTTGATCGAGCACGTCCATGAATGCGAAAAAGCACTTCAAATCGCGTTAATCCCTGGGGTAATTGCATGATGGCAGTATTGGAGCTCACATCGGCACCGCCATGTTGAAATTCATCGGCTTCTTCAACAATATCAAAGATATTCTCTCGCATAATCGAGTGTTTTCGGGTCGTGAGTTGATGCATACTGCTTCGACGAATATTGGAAATGGTTTTATGTCGCTCAGCTGGTTGAAGCACTTGGGGGACGTTCCCTGTGGATGGGGTCGTGGCGATTGTGGCCGTCATCACATCCGTGGCTTTTTGCATGGTCAAGTGTGGTTTCATATTCAACGAGCCATCGGGATTCATGAGTGGATGCTGCGGGTGCATGTGCACTTGCGATGCAATCTCCAAGAGATTCGCAAGGGAATTTTGTTTCAATAAGGCCCTGCCACCGTCGTCGGGCTTGGCACTGTTTTGACGTCGGGTCTGACGGATGATGGTCATACGTGGAGGTGGTGGACTCTTTGGACGGATCAAGGCTGCTCGTGACCCTGAACGTTCCGAATCGTTGGTGGATTCTGTCCCCGACGTATTCGCAGCGAAATTACCCATCGCGGTCTTGTCAATGGACGCGGATTTGCCACCAAAAGCCATAGTTGGTGGAGGAGGGACCATGAAATTCCCACGACCACGAAGAAAATAAGTATCCATGTCTCCTCGTCCTTTGACAAACACTTTGCCACGCAACGATGTCACGTAATTTTCTCGAATGATATTGTGAGTCGCAGCGGTGATTTGAATTTGACCAGGAAGGTTGGTGGTTTCCATACGTGAGGCTACATTGACAGTGTCACCAAAGAGTTTGAACCGTGGATTTCGAATCCCAACGACCCCAGCCATGAGGCCACCCGAGTTGATGCCGATGCGAATATTGAGATCTTTGACGGTACTTCCCCATGGTTTGCGGGCAATTTTTTCGTTCATTTCGGGCATACATTTGATCATATCAAGCGCCAAATTGGCAACAAGCTCAGCATGATTGGCAATGGGATCGGGACAACCACCCACAACCATGTAGACCGCACCAATCGTTTCAACTTTGTGAACACTGTGCACATCCACGAGTTTGTCGAATTTGTAGAAGAGAATATTAAGCATTTCAACCACGTGTTGGGGTTTGAGTTTGGACGAGTAATAGTCAAAATCACACACTTCCGCAAAAAGTACCGTGACACTGGCATATGCATCGGCAATGAGTTCTCGTCCACTTTGTAATTGGACGACAATCGATTCCGGTAGCATACTGTTCAATAATGCTTTCGATCGACCTTCTTCCATACGAAGTTGTTCTTGTTGAAGCAACACCATGAGCTCACTCATGTAGCTCACACGAATCGCATACTCACGTGATTGACTGGGAAGTAAAATCAGCAAGCAAAAGAGACAAGCATACAACGTTTCGCTCGACATGTTTTGACGACTTGTGCTTTCACTGTCGTCGGGTATATAGGCGAGCATGACTACCACGTAGATGGCAAGGTAGAAGAGACAAAAGACCGTACACTGGAAGAATCGAATGGGTGTGCAGCTGTAGATGTACATGATCACAAGACAAACCCAGGAGACGCCATAATCGTCGGTCAGTTTGTTGTACGCGAGTGGATATGCTGCGACGGTCGCAATGCAGATCCAAGTGAGCCAAAAGTCTTCGGTGTATGAATGCTTCCGTGCCCGAAAGTATGTGAGAAAGAGAAGTGGAAGCACCACCGCGACTTTAAGACCGACGACCAGTGTGAATTTGGGTAGTTGGGTACTCCCAACGTACGGTGTGGATGTTGTGGGTTTGATGGAACTACTAAAATCGAGTTTCTTCCAGAGGACGACATAATCGTACGCAAATGTGAGCACCATAAACACAATCAACGCGGTCAGTCCACGCAAGTAGAGTCGTCGCTGGGAATTGGCATAGTACTTGGTAAACGATTCCTCCATTTTCACAATGACGGCCGATGATGTGATGTTGATAAAATAGAGTTTCACGAAATGAATCGCCACTTCGTCCATGATCGTAAGGAAAATGTTAAATTCACTCAGTGCTTTGGATCGTGCTGCGGACGAATCTCTTGGCATATCCAGTGACGAACGCATTGATGGTTGAGTTGTAGGAGGCCCAACATTCATCGCATGGGGCTCGGGAGTCACACGTGATGTAGTAAAGCGTCGGACACTCCCCATTGTCGTCGCGGTCACAGCAAGTGCAGCTTCAGCGAGTGCATCGTTCGTGTTGCGAATCGTATTCTTTCGTCGGACAGCACTATTAGCAATTTGCATTGATACACTGGACGAACGTCGGAGTTGAATCGAGGCCTTGCGTGGTGCCTCGGTCGTTTGACGACCAAGCGACGTACGCTCGGGTGGTGCCTGGGATTCCAGTGCATGCACTCGCTGCGTCATCTGAACCGGCGTTCGACAGCCCTGTTGTCAACAGCTAACGCACGCGTGGAGAGGAGAAGCGAGTGTGACTATTTGTAGATGCTCACGAAACGGCGATCGAGCCGAATGATCCAAAAGAGACTGTACCCATTCAGTAGGTGACGCTCGACCATCATTCTGGACTGGGATAGAAATGGATCTAGATCATTTCTATCGTTTCTGTCGGACGAAGAGCTACGCGGCATTCCCCAATTCGTGCAACCATGGCCCCAACGCGTCGTAGAGACAAAGCGGTTTCGCGTTCTCCACCGTCAACGACACCGACTGGTCGTTCGCATGTAGTGGTCGATGTGGGCGAACGTGCGCTCTGGACACCGACACTCGAAACTGCCGTATCGCTGCTTGTGCTCCCGCGTGTGATCTCGGCCTTCCTCAGTCCCATTGCTGACTGCGACGAGACCTTTAACTACTGGGAACCACTGCATTTTATGCTTCATGGCTTTGGATTTCAGACGTGGGAGTACAGTCCAGCGTACGCACTGCGGTCGTATCTCTACCTTGGTCTTCACTATGTCGTCGCCAAGGCTGCAGAATGGGGTATTGTCTTTGGTGTATCAACCACCGCGACTGCTACCAAAGTGCTCGTGTTTTACGGGCTGCGTGGAGCCCTCGGGGTTGCTTGTGCCTACTGTGAAGCGCTTTTCTACCGCTCGTGTATCCCGCATTTTGGTCGTCGGACAGCGCGGTACTTACTCGTCCTCCTGCTTTTCAACGCGGGTTTATTTCATGCCAGCACAGCATTGCTCCCCAGCAGTTTTGTCATGTATCTGATCATGCTGCTTTTGAGCGCGTGGATGGATGGGAATCATTTTGTCGGGATCTTCTGGGGCGTCGTCGCGGTGCTCTGTGGGTGGCCTTACGTTGGTGTGCTTTTCGTACCGTTCATGCTCGACACGCTCCACGCGCGAGGCCTCGTGAGTCTCGTCGTCGGGGCAGCGATCGGCGCCAGTGTCCTTGCGGCTGAAGTTGGTGTCAATTTCTATTACTACCGCAAGCTTGTAGTACCGGCATGGAACATTGTGCAGTACAACGTGCTCAGCTCCGAGACCGACTCGACATTGTATGGTGTCGAACCGCTGAGCTACTACCTTCTCAACCTCGCACTCAACTTTAACGTCGCTGCGCTACTCGCTGTGCCATCGGTGCTGGCGGTGCTATTGCTACCATCATCGAGTGGTGCGACTTCGTCGTTCCTCCGTCTTGCCTACTTGTCCCCATTGGTGATCTGGCTCGTTATCATGTTTTCCCAAGCCCACAAAGAAGAACGCTTTCTCTCACCTGTGTATCCGCTGCTGTGCCTTGCAGCCGCCATCACCCTCAGTGCGGCGGTCTATCGCATTCAACGGACGTTCCAACCCGGCAGTGCTGTCGCCACTGCACTCATTGCGTTTCTCGTCTACGGTGCGTTGGGCTCGTACGCGGCGCTGTCGGTCGCGCGTGTCACGAGCAACGTCATCAACTTTGCCGCGCCCATTCGTGTGTATCACCATCTCGCTGAGCAGGTGCTTCCCAACGATGCAACCAAAGTGCTCCGCAAAGCCACCCCTGTGAACCTCTGTGCTGGGAAAGAATGGTACCGTTTCCCTACAAGTTTTTTTCTTCCGACAAACGCCACACGCGTGCAATTCATCAAGTCCTCGTTTAGTGGCCTGCTGCCCAAACCATTTGAGCAGCATGCCAACGCCACGTCGATTATCCCCACCCACATGAACAACCGAAATCAAGAAGAACCGTCGCGTTACGTCGACTTGAGCGAGTGTGACTATGTCGTGGACCTCAACCTCCCGGATCAACAAGAAACAAAGTTTTGGGAACTCCCAGAAGAATGGACACTTGTCCATGCCGAGCCATTTCTTCACGCCGAAGCCTCACGATCGCCTTACCGTTCGTTTTACGTGCCATTTCTCACACCACGTCATGTGCAATTTGTCGAGTACGCTGTCTACAAGCAAACACGCACAAACAACTAAGAAAGAAAAAAGTCGTCATGTTTTATGCCGTAATAGACTCGGTCGCCGTTGGGGCAGGAGCTGCCACCTGTGGGAACAACTGCTCAATCTTCTCAGCACAGGAGTTGACGTTGAAACAGATCGATGCAATTTGCGTGTCAAACGCTGCAAGGGCTTCGTCATCCGTGTTCTCAAATTCGAGAAAGCCACTAAACTGATCAATACTGCCCTTCATGCGTTCTTCACAAATCATCGTCGCAGCCACGCGTTCGGCACTTGCAGGCTCAATTGCTAGCAATTTCCCAAGCTCATCTAGCGAAATACTGCTGTACACACGACTCGCTGCCAGCAAATTGTGCTCCAAAAACGCATTCTCCAGGACCGTAAATCCATTCGCGAGCACGGCTTTTTGATGCGGAAGCAAACTCTGCTCAAAGAGTTCGAGTTCCGGACGACGAATGAGCTGTTCCGTGTACATTTTCTCGAGAATTGGCGCGTGCTCACTGTTCTTGACGCGTTCGTCCTTGTACAGCGTACCCAACAATCGCGAACGTTGGGGACCTGCCGACGCGAGGATGGCACACGTCACTGCTTTCCCTAACAATTCAAGAAGGTCGTCTGGGTCAACTTCATCGGGTTTCGACTGGGAAAATTCATAATAACGCAACGCGGCATCGAGAAATTTACGTTTCGAGTCGAGAATGCGTGCATACGACACTTGATAACGCAACTTGAGTGCCCAATCCGAGACATTGTGGATAAATCGTGACGCACGATTTATAAAGTTTTCCGCATCGACTGTCTCGTCTTCTTGAAGATAAAGTTCCGCAATTTTGACGTATTTCTCCGCCTTTTGAACGTCTGTGTACTGTCGCGCCGAACTCTCGAGGTTGATCGCTGCAAGCGCTTTGGCGGCTTCAATGTATTCTTCTTCGTCAACGTAGAGATCCGCCAACGCCTCCCGGAGAATCACATCGGCTTCTTCAAACGACAAGAGACGGGGTTTGATCTTGGCAAGACAAAAGCTAATGAGTTCCAACTTCCACTTGTGCGTCTCTGGATCCAATTCTTGCACGGCGGTCGCGAGATGCGTCAGTGCCTAAGCAACAGAGAATTGAGCAGAGAAGAACGAAAAACGTTCAGATCACTAGACGTACCGCACGGGAGACGACGAGCAGAACGTCTTCATCCAGCACTAGACAACAGTCGCGTTAGTTCTTTTGTTGGATGTGAAGATTACAGCAACGTACAGTGCGTGACAATGGCTTTAAGACCGTCAGGATCCGTGAGCGAACCATCCACCGACGTCTTGTATCCTCCTGTTTTCTCCTTCTGATCGCCCAACGACGCAATCTATAGCATATAAAATCACACCAGCGGATGCAACAGAACGTCAGCTTTCGATTGCAGTCGGTTGCATTGCGTGAAGATGGCTCGTTCGTACGCGACGGAGCTCAGCGTGGATGCGATCGCTCATACTTTCTACCAACTTCGACCCAAGATCCTGTGGGTTGATGATGGGGAGGTCAAAAGAATCGATCCCGAAGTTTAGGTCGTAAAAGTAGGGACAACCGTTTACCGTAATCGTTGCGGTAATATCTGAAATTTTAATTTATCTTGCAAATTATAATTTGAGAATATATTATTCACCCTTACATGATCAGCTCATTTTCATCTTCACTCAAGAATTCCATCTTGACTTCGTCCAAATCTGAGGTGGATGGTGATGTTTGTTCACCAGTGAGATCCAATACAGGGGCTTGACGTGGCAGTTGAGGCACATGACTTCGAACGACATGACATCGCGGCTCTTGTTCCAAATCCATTGTGTTCATGGCTCGTTGCATACGACGCATTTGTGCTTGTTGATGATACGAAGCTTGTCGATCGTCTGTGTTGATATCCAGTGCATTGACCAGTTGCGTCTGTGCAGCATGCGGATCCGATGGTGGTTGAAGTTCTCGTTGTTTTGTCTCCAGATACTGTTGTTGTTTTCGTTCCAATTGCTGTTGTTTGGCCTGTTGTGTCTGCTGGAGTCGGGAGAGGACGAAATCATGTTGTTCTTGAAGTTGTTGTTGTTGTTGTTGACGTTCGTGGTGTGGGATATTGTTTTGAGTATGTTGTTGAGCGAGATCGTGTTGTTGTTCGCGCTGATGCATACACACACGGGCCATTTCATCTTCTAGATTCCGTAACAATCGTTGTCGTTGGACTTGAAACTGGGCGGGTAATCGTTCTAGAAGCTGTTGGGCTGGTGTGGTCTGGGGACTCGGAAGGGAACTCGTGGGATGATAATTCGCCATGATGGCCATTGGGGTCGTTTCTTCTTGGCGAGAAAAGACCGCTGGTCGTTTCATTGCTTGAGGCGGTGGCTGCTCCAATCGAGTCGGTGGTGCCAACGGTGTCTTTCGTTGTAATTTCTGGACTCTTTGCTGCATCGCCGTCACGTAAGCGTCCTACAACAAGCGACTCTCAGTTGCTGTCTATCTAGAGATTTTCCATCCCATCGCAACGTACCCGATCGGTACTAATGGACCAAATCTTGAGCTCAAACTTGGCGGCCGAGGCCCACACGCGTTGTTTATCCTTTTCCATACTGATTCGCAGCACTTCGTGATATCTATCCATTGCGCATACCGTTAAATCCCCTCAGATCAGACCCCCATTCGCAAGCTACACAACGTACATCGCGTTGATGAACTCCTTACGCATTCCCTCCGACACTTCCCGTCGCCAGGGGTCTTTTTCCCGTTCCAATGGATTGAGCAATGCAGCCATGTGTGTGGGCTCCACTCTTCTCTTCTGGATAATCTCGGTCCGTGCAATGTCCACCCCAAACCCATGTGGATCAAACAATCGCTTGGCTGCAGGTTCACTCGTGAGCACAACAATCGACTCGGCGCCTAAATCATGAACGATTTGCATGCCAATGCCAAACACACTCTGTCGCATCATACGTTCATCACTCGGTTTGAGGAATTTGCGCACTTCGTTGACATAGATAAGAATACCAGCACGGTATCGATCGACAATTTGTTTCTGAGCCCATTGGGCATGGATACTGGACGTGAATCCAGTGTCCACAAAATACACTGCAACGTCACGCTTGGTCGCGGCGACATCACCAAACGTCAGGACGTCGTACCGTTGGTCATCGCCCCGGACAAGTGACCGATACGCGCGTGCCTGAAATTCCCCCACAGGTGTATCGACCGGGGCCCCGACGTCCAGTCGTTCTACGAGTCGCTCGTTGCACACTCGATAGCGCACCAACTGATCAATCGTGATGAGGGGAAGTCCATGCAGCTTGGCAAAACCTTCGAGTTGCGGTCGGCGCATGAGTCGTCCGTCATCGTCGGTGAGTTCGCAACAAAAGCCAACGGGTTGCGTACCAGCGAGACGGGCAAGGTTCACAGCGGCTTCCGCGTGTCCCGCACGCACGAGGACACCACCGTCTTCCGCGACAACGGGAAACACATGCCCTGGCCGTGTGAACCGACTCGCCGACATGGCCGTATCGGCGATCGCACGGATGGTTCGTGCTTGATCGGCGGCCGAGGCCCCGGTGGATGTGCCGTGTTTGAAATCAATGGGGATCGTCAAGGAGGAATTTTCCATTTGTGGGAGTTGGAGCGATTGATAGAGACGCTGAGATAGTGCGGGTACACACACATGACCGGTGGTATGTCGTCGAAGAAACGCGACGGCGTGTTCGGTGGCGCTTTCGGCTTTGGCGATCAATGCCCCTTCTTGTTCGTGATTGACTACGATCGCAAAGCCACCTTTGCGCATTGCGGCTAGGGCTACGTCCACTGGATCCCGTGCCGTCGTTGGTGGTGGTGGTGGTGGCATCGCTGCAGTGGAAGGCGTCGTAGAGTTAATGGGCGACATCGCGTTCTTCCATGCGTCGAACA
>JAADWU010000406.1:0-12795 GCA_023336255.1 Pythium graminicola
ATTCAAGAGCATTGATCGGGTCGCGTTTGTCACTCCAGCCCACCAGCTCGTGCTGATTCTGCAGAACCGGGCCAATACGTCGGTCAACCTCACAGTGCGTGATGCTCAACACAAGCGGGACGTTCAAATCATGCTTCCTGGTAATGCTGTACAAACCGTTCTCTTTGGAACAGGTTCAGCCAAGGATGGTGAAGGGTCGAAACCCTCGACTCCCGCTTCAGTGGCCGTCGCGACGGCGTCGTTAGCGACCATGTTGGCTGCTGTTGCCATAGTCCTCGTCACGCTTCACGCCTAAGTGCCGTACCTTGAATTGCGTCGCTGGAAAGCGTCTAACGAATATCCAGTTCAATTCAATTCAACGATTTTGATCACAACCATTTGGGTGTTGTTTATTTGATTCTTTGATTCTTTCGTGATGATTGTGTAGAGATCTCAACCCATCTTTCTTCAACAGTGAGAAATGAGAAAAGATTGCTGGAATGTTATCCATCGAATATGTCTGTAGCGAGTGGCCAGTCGTGCGTGACCCAAGTCGCCAGTAATAGTGACGCCATTGAATGAGATTGGCCATGTCTGCCCTACGCGTATTCGGCGAACGTTCAGCATCCTGACGTATTGGCGATCACAGGTCGAGACAGACGTATGGGCTGATGTACCCACGAATCCACCTTCCTTCGCCATCAACTCTTCAAGGTCAAACAAAGTCAACGGCCGACATGAACCCACTCAATATTCTTCTATGTATCACTTCCTCACACTTTTATTCTCGAGTCTTCCGTACCAATCGGGCAGAATCGCTCTTCGTCATGCTGGACACGACCGCCGAGGCGACGATCGTGGCCGTACGCGATGCCCTCGCAACCCCCGACGTTGGATTGGCACGGGATCTCTTTGTGACGCTCCCTGGTGTTGCCCATCATCATCGTACATGGCTTCACGACGTCTTGCGCGATGTCTTCATGACTGATCGCATCGAGATGATCACCGCCATTGAGTTCTTGACCAAACTCCCGGATCCAACGTGGGCCCTGGCGGGGTGTCGTGTCCTGCAACGGGCAAAAAACCAGTTTGAATGGGAAAAAATCCCGGCAATTCACGTGCAATCCATTGCGTTTGCGAGTCTTGTGCATCAATTGTGTGGTGACGTCATTGGTGCCGATCTCATTCAAGCCGAAATGTACTGGTACGAATGGTTCTGTCCAACGATTCATGCGATTATCTTGGGACGACCTCTGGTGATCCAAGCCAGTGAACGACGTGAAGTCCTGTATTCCGTCTCGAATGCGTCGGCATTTGATTGGGATCGACGATATGTCTTTGGATGGCGAGAACCGTGGACTCCCAAGCTGGTCGAAAAAGAACAATGGCTTTTCTTGCCCGTCGACAATTCATGGAATGAATTCTGGATCGAAAGCGTAGCATTTGGGGAATTGTTATACGTTGAAAAGCACATGACGTTCAGTACGAACGACTATAGCAATGTCCGACGACGAGTCTTTACGTGGCGTCCCAATTCCGAACCCCTTGATCCATCGGACAAACGTGCACATTGGCAATTAATTCCGGTCGATGGTAGTCGACAAGGCGAATTCATGATCTACAATGCGGTAACCCATGCATACCTCTGTTCCCCCGACGATGTGTTTGATTCGGAACGTCGTCATGTCTTGTGTACAGTCAAAACTCCCAATTCATCGGATCGTGTCTGGCGTATCCTCCCGCAACGCATGACCGCAGTGGACGTTGGTGCCGCTGCATTCTATGGCGAGCGGTACACCGAGGCGGAACGGCACTTGACGCGTGCACTCAGTGACGAAGACGATTTCCTCGACACACCAGATCGAATTAAATGTCTTGTCTTACGTGCAACGAGTTATGTGCGACTGGGCAAAGACGTGGCCTTGGTCCATGCCGATATGGACAAACTGGAACAGCTCGGTGGGGACAAAGCCGTCCGTGCTATTGGTTTGTCTCAATTGTGGCGTGAAAGCACGTGTGCATTGGGGCGGCCATCGACGATTGAGGAGCTCACAACACCAGCAATGCTATTCGTATCATTGCGCGAATTGGCCAACCAAGGGGATCAACTGTTTGTCCTGAAAGAGTATGCGAAAGCCCTTGATGCGTACGAGCGTGCAGCCACGATGTCCGTGGATCCGTTGGACGCCGTGCTTCGAGGACGGCAAGCCGACGCAGAACTCTGTCGCATCAAATGCCTGTATGCACTAAACCGTCCCGAAGAAGCACTAGAAATCCTTGAGCACTTGAGCTCGTGGATTGGAAACGACGCGATTGCCGCGACTGTACGTCCAGAGGCCCCGGTACAAGCACTACTATGGCGAGCACGTTGTTGTCGGAAACTCAAGCGGTTTGAAGACGCAACGACGACGCTCGTACGTGCATTGGACGAGATCGCGTGCTTGGACAGATCGACGCCGCTCATCAATGCACTGGAACGAAGCATTCAATTGGAACTCGAAGTCGTTCGCATCTTTGAGAAGCAACTGGTCGAATCATTGGTAATGACGAAAACCGAACCACAGCCCGAACCTGCCGATACGATTGCGGAACAACTGGTCCATAGTTTTCGATGTCCCTTGTCGTTTGATTTCATGCGGGATCCAGTCATGACACCCAGTGGAACGACGTACGAACGAGAAATGATTGAATGGCATCTCGAAGCGGTAGGACAATGGGATCCCATGACCCGACATGAACTCCACAAGCACGAGCTCTACCCAAATCGTGCCTTGAAAGGTCTGTTGGAGACCATGCTGAGTGAACACAAACTCGGGACGTTATTGGCGTCGTGTAATTCGTAACATTGACGTACCCTTACGAGGTGAGATCGGTTGGACATGGTGGTGGCACAGGTCGTGACGATTGCAATTCGTGAAATGGCTCTTCATGCGTAGGCGACAGGCCTTCTTCCAACGACTCGGTGAATGTCTCGACTGTGGTTTCTGGAATCGCACCAAATGGACGTCCACTGCGAGTACGTAAATACTCGAGTCGCCACGATGTGTGGTCTGGACTCGCTTGACCATCGTCTTCAACGGAAGGCGTCAACGGCTCAAATTCCTTGGTACGTGCGGCCAACATGGCGGGTTGGAGCTGATAAATCTCGACGGTAGTGTTCACTTGAGGGACGGTATACGCCCCCAAATACTCCATAAAAATATCGACCGAGAGTTCGTGTTGATGTTGTTTGAGCCATGTCGCCACCCGATCGGTCACTAGAATTTGTCCACCGCTACCGAGTTCCCCAACGTACCCAGCAATGAGTTCACTCATACCAGTGTAGGTCGTTTTTCCAGTGATTACGTGAATATCGTTGACCAATCGACCATCTTCGTCGGACGCATCGTGAATACCCATACGAACCCGTAATCCATTGAAAATCAATCGTCGACCAATTCGTGCTTTGTCGGTCGCGGGTATCAATCCGTGAATTGTCTTGGGCCACTTGGCAACCAGCAATTGCAGTTGGACATCCATACAATACTCGACAGCATCACGAATGGTATGAAACACGACCTGAAACGCGTCACCAACCGTCGTAATCTCGTATCCACGGTATTTCAGCAATACAGAACGTAGAATTGTATCATGAATTTCGGTCGCTGCACTCATCACCTCACCATTCGTGTTCCATAGTGCTGTCGACGATTGAATATCCGTATACACAAAGACAGGATTGGCTCGTGGTGCTTCGAAATCTTCTTGTCGTGGTTGCGCAAGTCGTTGGGTATGAAATTGTGCTTCCAAGTCTTCGGGTAAACACCGTGAACACGCGTGAAAGACACACGCTTGCGAACAACTTGTTGTAATGGAGAGTGCAAGACCAAAGACATTGTTAAAGATCAAGCCAATCCCAATGATATCCATCATGCGATTGGTCGGGGAAGCTTCGTGGAGGTAGATCACAATCGATGAAAATTGGAATTGAAACGCAAAGAAGGCGTAGACCAGCCTACATCCAGCAAACATCATATGAGCTATAGGTTGTGGCTCCATTCAGATCTATCCATCCACGTACATGATGTGTTTCAAACGCTGGTACACAGGCGACGCGACAAACACGCCTTGAATCGTTTCGTACTTGCGACCATTTCGTTTGAGTAGCAAGAGTTGTCCCATCATGTACATCAATCCAATCACTTGAAGTCCATAGCCACCAAGGAGAAAACGATGCATGTAAACATTGTATCCATCGAATACAATCGCCAAGACAAGAATTGTGATTGCGTACATTGTCATGCCAGTCGCAATCGAAAAACTGTACAACCGAATTTGAGCCTGTTCCTTGTGGACACCACGATCCATTGCAATCCGTGCCAGTCGACACAATTCAAACGCAAGGGGAAACAGTGTAAGCGCGATACCAAAAAGCGCAAGATCTCCTCCTCCAATGACCATGGTGATCCACACGCTCTTGGCTTGTGGGAGAAACAAAATGCCATGGATCCCCAAGCGATCAAGTTGGTGATAGGTCCAGCTATGTGGATCCTGGTCGTCTACATGCTCCGATGCGGGCTGCGAACTCATCCAGAGTAAGAAGATCGATCGCATGACACACCGAACGCATACACAGAGGAAGAAGAACCAAAACAACCACCGGGCACTGGATGCATGGACATCCCAACGATACCGCAAATGGAGCATCGTGAGGAACGACGCCACGCTGGACGCGACCGAAAGTCCAGCCGCGATCGACGTCCAGATCATCATCATGTTTGGTACATATGTGAACGAAATATGATCATTTGTTCGAGGTCCTGAATCGTCGTTTCACTGAACCATCGCAGCTACGCAATCGCACAAGGTGCCAGTTTGTGTAAAAATATGGATAGAATGAAATCCTTCTGTACAATTGAGACGGGGACGTTGAACCCTGACGTTTCATCTACTCGGAGCCCGTTGCCAGCAAGAGTAAACCAAGTCGATGCTCGGACAACAGTGTTTCCATCAACATCTTAAGCGCACGATTCGGATACAGTTGAGCTTTCGTAAGCGGGGCACGTGTCATGGGATCAAACTGACCGTTCACTTCTAAATGTCGCTCAATCATCTCGCGTTCGTACGTGTCCCCGTTCGGCGTCATGACGGGGTCTTGCATGGGCTCAAGACTCAGGGGACAATGGAATAAATCAACCATTTGACGCACTGCCTTGTCGGCAGCACGGCGATCATCAGTAGTATTTGTTGGTAGGAGTGTCGACACTTGCTCAGATCGTTCCAGCAACTCGTCCAGTAATTCTTTGCGATGAATACCGACAACTTGCATCTCGATCAGTATACATTGGCGTATCCATTGAGTCGCTGAGGTGTTAGACAGTGATGATGCGAGCTTATCCAGTGCACGTTCTAGGAGATGTAGCGCGTCTTCGAATAGCTTTTGTTGGCGTTTACACCGTCCCATCCACAAGAGCACACGTGCTTCCATCTCAACTGACAAGTGGGTTGTGCTCGACTCGCCCCCTCCAAGCAGTTCGTTTAGCACATCTAATGCTTTTTCGGAGTCTTGCATGGCAAAATAACACTTGGCACACGCAAGTTTCGCGGTCGCACGTTTGAGCTGCAACGTCGCATCTTCCGTCTCGGATAAGGTCGTTACGGCACATTCGTACGCTTCCCGAGCAGTCTCAAAGTCTTTGGCGACGAAGGCTTGGTCCCCTCGCTGGATATGATGGTCGATGGAAATGAGGGAAGGCTGCAATGCGCCTGTATTAGCACCGTCGTCAACCGTTGTATTCGTCTCGATATGCAACACGGCGGCTGTCTCGGCCCATAAATGATGCAATCCATGAAAGATGGCGGCTTTGTCACCACCTGTCTCTTCAATCTTGTCAAAATCGCCTTGCAACAGATCAGTCTGACCCATTCGAAGGTTCGAGGCCATGCGGTAAACGTAGCATTTAACGTGCTCGGTATGATCAGGCAATTCTTCAAGTGCCTTGGTCAACAACGCAACAGCTTCCGGGTATTGCTTGCGAAAGAAGGCTTCAATACCTTCTTCCATGGGAGAACTCGTGAGTGGTGTGATACGCCAACGTCGTTCTTGTTCCCATACGGGATCGGTGGGTGTTGGTGCGGCCGTCAAGACGTGACGTCGTTCTGCATCGTACACATCAGTTGGAGAATAGAGGTATTCTTTCTGATAAGGATTGTAAAGTGCAAAGACATCCCGATTGTTGGGATCCACGGGAATAAGTTGCCAGTGCCCGGAGTCACCCACAGAATCACCTTTCTTGCGCCACGTGAATACACGACTACGCATTTTACCACGCTCGTCGCGTCCAAACTTGGCATAATCAGCTGCGTAGAGGAACTCATCGTACTGCACACTCTGGAGGTAAAACCGGTCTCGCAAGACGCTCGCTGGTACCAGACGCCACTGTTCTTTGCGCTCGTCAGGCGTCCATTGCGCCCGCCATGTAAACACATTCCGACGATCAAAATCGTACGAATAACTGGTTGTTGGCGTGTAAAACACCTCATGTCGCACCAATGACTCGATCACAACGGGATGACCCGTCACAACCGCCCGCATCGTCGGTGTGATCCATTCGTACCAGTACGCTTCCGCTCGAACTTTGGCACTGCCGTCGAGATGATTCAAGAGTTTATGGAGAAAATATGCGAGCGGTAAGGTCGGTACGTGCACAACGTGAACACTGCCGGTGAGGAGTGTCGTATTGACGTCATGGAGCACGACGCATCCGTCTAGGGTCCAATGCCAATTGGGTAAGCTTTCAAAAAAGCTGAGCATTGTATTCACGTCAAAGAGACCAGCGGCATAACCATCACGGATGCTTGTTTCCAGCCATTCGGTATGACGCGACTCCAGCGAAGGCAACTGAAGAAACTGGGCCCTTGCCGTGTCAATGTCGCGGAGTTGTAACGCACGACGAAGCGTTGGAAGAAGCGTGAGCGCGAATGCCGTCTCGTCATTGTCAAGTGAGCTACTCATGATTGATGAGGAGATCAGTTGGAACTGAGTTTCGTTTCGTTGGAAGTTGGTATGGCGCCAACGTTGGTGTTATTATCCAATGTTGTGGTTGTTGGATTTGTTGGGACGATGTTGATGTTCGGCCAATTTTGGGCACTGAAAGTTTTCAGAACAATCAACACCGAGAACATACCGGTATGCACTTTCATATCGGTATTGACGTAGTAATGTAGCCATGTAAGGTTTCCGTAAGCTTACGCTAGGATCTGCGTTTTATGTCCACGTCACACGTCCGAATCGGACCAATATCCTTTTGGGAGCCAATCAAAATGCTCCCAATCCTTCGAAAAATTACCATTTTATCATTTACTTGATGTTTCTATGTCCTCAGAATGTTTGTGCATTTCTGATAAGCATTTTTATGGCTTTTCTCCCACACGTTCGTAATCTATTTTGGCCGAGAGCATCTGTGTGGGCGGAAGAGCAGTGGCGAACGTCAGCGTCGCTTGCCACTAGATTCCGTCTCCTTTGATCATGAGCACCCAATGCACACTCATTGCCGACCGCACGGACGATGCCGTGCAGCTCTCGCTTGGCTTTATTGCATTGTCGTCGCTCTACTGTAAATGGCATTTTGAAGCACCACGTCGACCTGTCAAAGTATGGTTTTTAGATGCCATGAAACAAGGCACATCGGCGGCGATGATCCATGTCCTCAATATCCTCAGTGCCATTGCAACGGCGGACAATGGGGAAGTACCCAGCGAGTCGGATGAGGTATGTGGAGCTCTTGATAAAAGTGATAACGGGAGGATCTTAACGAAATGTTGAATAGTGTGCGTTTTACTTTATGAATGTGGTCATCGACACGACACTGGGTGTGTACATTGCGTATTTGCTACTCCATCTCGTCACTGCCATTGCGGTACGTTGTATTTGTGCCAATTTTCGTGAAACGATGGCGATTCTCATGGATTGGATTGATATTCTAGCTCCGGTATGGATGGCATGAACTGGAACATCCTGGACGTTACGGGGATCCACCGTCACTGCGTGTATGGACAATTCAGCTCATGTCCTGGATGTTTGTACTGATCATGATGAAGGCTATTGTCGCCATCGCCATCTTTATCTTCCGCACGCCATTGGGTCTCATTGGTTCGCTCCTGTTTTATCCTGTTCACAATCATCCCAAAGTGGAGCTCCTCATTGTCATGATTGGATGCCCTCTTGTGATGAACATGGTACAATTTTGGATTCAAGATAGTTTCTTGAAAGATCATGGTGATGTCAGTACCAACGACGAAGGTGTCGCGTTAAATGGGAAAACAGCAACGAAATACGGGGCGGCGGGAATTCAACCGATGCGATCGCTTCGGAATTTGTATGGTTTACTGGGTGATAAAACCACATCGCTATCGCACAATCCACCCGACATCAGTACAGACAAGAAAACCAAAGCAGAAGACCTGTACGAGGTCTTATAGGCATTTTCCAGGGCACACAAGCAATCCAGAGCACACCGAGATACAACAAAACCAGCATAAAGATATTTTGCATTTTCATGACAACATGTCTAAAATGTCTTCTTCTTCGGAATCAATCGCTTTCTTTGGTGGAGAGACAGGCTTTCGCTTTGCTTGTGGTTCTTTTACGGGAGCTCTGGACTGAACCGTTTTGATTTTCTTTTCTGGGGATCGTGGACGTGGCGCCGACGGTGGCGGGGGTCGCTTCCGGGTCATTCGTCCTGGGGCTGTTTGGTCGTCGTCGTATTCTACTTCGGTTTTCATAATCGCATCCAAATCATCCAGTACATCAGCCGCTGCACACACTTGTGACGACAAGGGGATTTGCGTGGCCAGTTGATTGTAGGCATCGATGGCATCTCGCTTGCCAGACCGCGTGGTCCGCTTTTTGGGTGAATCTTCTTCCTCCTCCTCACCGCTATGCTCCGACTCGCTCTCGTCTTCACTCTCCTTGTCGGCATGGTCCTCAGGTTCTTCCTCCTCCGAATCTTCTTCACTGACTAGTTTCTTGGTCTTTTTCTTGCCGAGTTTGGCCCCGACAGGTTTTTTTCTCCCTCCCGGAGCAGCACGCTTGCGGGTCGTGGCCACAGACTTGTACGCCGTCTTACTACTTGTCGCAGCTGTCGCAACGGCCAATTCACGCTGGAGGCGGTCGATTTCTTCCTTCTTGCCATTCAACACGGCGCAAAACTTGGTAAACAACTCATCTTCCACTCGTTGCTTGGCCGTTAATGCTGTTTCTAAAAGTGCTTCTTTCTTCAAGATCATGGTTTCCAACTCTTGAATCCGCTGTCGTTGCCGTGTCGTTTCCGCACAGCTCTGTTCACTCTGGACCACCACGGCGTGAAGCACATCGTACCAGTTCTGCTGTTGTTCCATTTCTTCAAACTGAAGACTTGTATATTTCATGGCAACACCCGACGACGTTCGTTCCGACAGCGTAAGCATACTTTTCTCAACCGACCATTTGTACGTAAACCGTGGTGGTTGTGCGTCATCCCCTGGTGTAAAAGCTGTTTCCAGTGCCTCTAGAAACGCCATGGGCGTACAGTCGAGGACCGTGGGTTTGTGTTTTTCGTAGACATCCGTGCGCCAGAGTCGTGGTCCAGAGAGCAATTCTAGTCGTAGAAAGAATTGTTGGATCGATGGATCGGATGTGCGTGTGCATCGTATAAACAACGCGTTGGGAACGTCGCTGGATGCATCCAAAGGCAATTCCATCAATGGCATGATGAGGCAAAATTAGGAAATGCACTGCGGGGATTTGGTCAGGAGGTCGCTAAGTACACCTTAAGTACGTATCCATGTACCCATTCCAATAATGGGGTCATTACGTGATGTGTCATTTCCACCAACCGAGCATCATCCTCCTGCTCGTCATTTCATTATCATTCGTCCGTTCGCTCTGGGTTCTTTCACGTGCCATGCAGTGATGTGTTGTTGTGAAGCCATTCAAAGCGAAAAGTGTAATCCGCTCCTAGTCATAATACAGTGATGGTATTAGAGCAACGTGGATCCAATGAGATACGAGCAGGATCACGTACCAAAATGTTCAAACGATTGTTCGACGACGTAAAAGAACCATACAAAGAGCGTGACGAGGACAAACAATCAGTGTTTTCGTAACACAAACGCCAGTTGCTGGATGGTGGAAAAGTTTCGAACCGTGTGATCAATCACCCAGCACAAGACCACAAACGACACGAGTTCGTATCCGGTATACATCACCAATTGAATGCCTCGCGCATTGACTTCGGCCGTTATAAGCGAGGCGAGTTGTTTGTAGTAGATACGATTGGGCATATGGGTGATCGTCAGCATGTACATGGCTATTCCACAACAACAGCAAGTTTTATGAGATCATCCATCTAAACGACACGAGCACTTCCGCAAACTCAATCAGCACATAAAATTTGATTATATGGAGCATCTTGAGCACGCTTTGCACACATTCGAGTTGGAGATTTTCAAATTCGGTCGTGTTTGGTCGCTGGGTGGAGTTTCTTTGAGTAGGTGGGGGAAGACAATTGCTGTGGTTGAGTACTCGTATCTATTGTCGTCGGAATAATACTAGTAGGCAGCCTTGGAGAAGACACGTCAAGTGGCACGATCCTCACGTATTGAGCCGGAACGCTCGTATGTTCGCGCAGATGTCAAGGAAGCACGATTTGCGGATGGTTTTGAATGTCGGGACAGTGCTCAACAATATACAGAGCATACCTAATAGAACTCAATAGAACTTCGTTAGAATGCAAGCTGACTCGAGGTGGCAAAGTGACAATCCAATCGCTGAGAGTGCTCAGCATGACGATGAATACGTTGTAAGATCAACTTGTCTTCGTAATACGCAATCACACTTTGAATCATGTCGATAATGATGATTGCTACCATGGAATTCTTGGTTTGTGCTTGTTGCATGGATGAGGAGACATACATCCCATGATGGCGGCAACAGTGGCGGTAACCAAGGCGGTATATTGAACACAATCATGAGGGTGCAAGATCTTCGATATGTAACACTCCCTTCTTCATCAAATTCTTGAGAAAAAACTTCATGATGGGGAGACACATGGAGACAAATGGCTGAGCTTCTTGACTTGCCGATATGAATGCAATATTAAAGACGGAATAAAACACAAATGCAGTCACTTGTGCCACAAAGGCCGGTGCGAATCGAAGGAGGTTTTGCTTGGCTTCGTGGTCGATGTGAAGGGCATCTCGCCATGCAAACCAGTGTAGTAGAAGAAGGAAAGGTACGGCTATTTGTGTGAATACTTGAAAAATGAATGGAAAGGGAAAGGCAACCGTTGATGCAAGAACTGCAAATGCCACGCCTTGTACAGTAGCAACGATAGCAGGAATTCCGAATCGTTGTAGCATCGAATACGGGAGGTCGCGGCACTTTGATGAAGCTGCATCGCGGCAATGAAACTCATTATCCACACAGGTGACCAGTACCGCACAACAACCCAAGGCGTTTGATGGACAAAGCTGAGCACAGGCGAGTTTATGGGAAGCGGATCCATGCGGATGGTCAACACCAGGCATGTGATTGGTGTCAGCAGCACGAAGAGACCGAAACTCATTCACATTGTCACGACCGAATCCGAGCAAGTGTTTTTTTACACTTGATGCCGATGAAGAGAAAATGGATGTATCCCTAAGTCGAGAATTTATCAAAATGACGTTTTAATTCATATGAATGGTGGCAAACGGATCCCACAAGCAAGGGTCCTGCTAAAAAAGAAACGACGTGGAGCCACAGATCAGGCAATAAACGAGGCTCCGAGGGCTTCACAGAGGTTGGTTTGCAACGCTTGAGAGGACGATCGAAAGGCTCCTCAACCAAACTCATTACAGACGTGTGATGGAAATAATGAAGATTCTTTTGTGACTGTTTAATCGTTTGGAGAAAATGACCGGAGTGACGAACTACATTAATAATGCCGTGATGAACTCTTGAGTCGACACTACAGAGAAGTATCCATCATTCTTCCTCATCCTACCCCTTTAAGAGCTGTTTGTATACAAACACCAACCTTATGATTGGGTTCAATCCTTCTCAATACAAGCCCTTCTGAGATCTTTGCCAACGGTCTCACTTGTTCCTACTCCCACCATGCATAACGTGTGTAGCACCAACGCTGACTGCATTGCAGCCGTTCAGCGTCAACTCCAACGACTCAGTCCAACGTCTTCCAGATGCCTTCACACATCGATATCAATGGGTTCATTTCGTCCTACATGATCTCTTCTCCAACGGGTTGGTCGAGTTGTTCACAGCAATTGACTTTGTTGAGCAGCTCCCCGATCGTATGAGCGCCTTGCACGGTTGACTTGTATTATATCGCGCCAAAAATGCGTTTGAAAGTCAATCGACACGCGAGATTGAGTTACCGATGCACGACTCGTTCACCAGCTCAAGCACGAACTTCGCGGCCGCGCACGCTCGCAAGCCACAGTTTATTGGAACGCATGGTTCCGTCCGACGAAACATGCCATTGTGCTGGGTAAATCGGTGGTGATCGAATCGAATATCCATCATGAGACAAGACATTGTATGCTGCATCGGCAACGTACGCCTACGACGCTGATCGTCCAAATGTGTTTTGTTAGCGTCAGCAATGGACACCCAAGCTCATCCAAAAAAGAAGAATGGAAAGTCATCGCCGTACGCGGATCGTTGGACCACTTTTATATCCAAACTGTCGCGTACGACGAGTCCAAACGGCGAGGTCTTTGATACTGAACGACGATTCTTGACGACCACACGGGATGGTGCGACGTGGCATCCGGAGCTCAAGTGGCGTGTGCGGC
>JAADWU010000407.1:0-12793 GCA_023336255.1 Pythium graminicola
GTCCAAGAGTTCCTACGCGATTTTTACACGAACCGTGGACTCGTCGATAAACTCAAGGATGTCGATGCTCTCGTTGCTGCGTATGGAAGGGATTTAAACCAGCTTTTCTCGCTACTCGACACTAAGTGAGTAGATTCTGTTTGTTCCAACACTTCTCAGTCACAACGCTGACTTTCTTGTTTAGATATGGTACGACGTACGTGAAAAACCCACCACCGATTATCGACGTTCAAACACGACCAAGTGAGCCCGTGTCTCCCACCATCTCCAGTGTATCAGCTGTTACTAGCCCACGTGCAGCGCCTGCGAGACCGGCCGTAAACAAGAGTGCGTACATTCTACTTGCATGCCTACCTCAAGTGATCTGACGTTGTGTGAATGTAGTCATCATGCTTGGCAACTCGGGTGTTGGCAAAACCAACTTGCTCAGTCGCTTGAACAAGGGTGAATTCAATGAAGAGTTCACTTCTACGATTGGTGTCGAGTTCTTGACGCACGTGACACAAGTCGATGGGGTTGATGTGAAAGCACAAATCTGGGACACCGCCGGCCAGGAACGTTTCCACGCGATGATGGCAACGTACTATCGTAAAGCCGTCGGGGCATTGTTGATCTTTGATGTTGCGGATCGGGCAAGTCTCCAAGGCGTGGAGAAATGGCTTGATCAATTACTCAACGTCGCCGAACCTGGTCTGCATGCTGTCCTCGTTGGTAACAAGTGCGATATTCCATCAGGACAACGTGCCGTCGCGACCGAAGAAGCACAACAATTTGCAGCTGCACACCACATGTCGTACATCGAGACCTCGGCCAAGACAGGTCACAATGTGGAGCAAGCATTTCAATCGCTCATCGCGTCGATTCATCGCACACAACTCGCCGAAGCCAGTGTGACCGAACAACCCATGACCACGGTCAACCTCAACCACACCACGACTCCAGCATCTTCTTTCTTTAACGACACTTGCAAATTGTTGTAAAGCAAACAAAAGGTATCCACGCATATATACGAAACTATTTATCCTCTTTCGTTCTCCTCTGTGGAGACTGCACACTGAGCAGCAAAAGCGAGCAAGGTCTCGAGCTTGTCATAGACTTCGTGACTATTCGTTCGTTCGGTTGGTTTCGTTGAACAAATCACATCCAAATGATCCAAAAGCATGCATTTCATATCGTCATATTGCTCGGCGAGTGCGCGAAGTTGATCCACTTCCTCACGCACAGCACTCGCATACTCTCGCTTGTGAGGTTCATGGAGTACAAAGGGATCGTCTTTCGTCATCTCTACTGACTCGGTCCGTTGTTCGACGCGTCGACGACGTGGTTGTGTAGGTGATCGATACGTGAGTATAGGTTTGCGTGGGACAAATTCACGCATATGCCCTTGACTCTGAACCCGTGCTTCACTGGTATGTAACTCGCGACGGAGTGAGTGCATGGCCTCGGTATCCATGAACTGAGGATGATACGCATCGAGATCACGTGATGCTTCCAGATCCAGACGGGCGACTTCATCAGCTAGCCATGCGTCGTCACCTTCTTCATCGTTCGATTCATTGGTCGTTGCGAGACGCGGCTCGTTGTGGTTCATGTTGCCTATGGAGATAATATCTCCGTATAGGCAAAATGAACACTCATATTATGAGCGGTTGCATGACATGGGTACACAATCGCATGTAGCCAAGTACGTGTTAGGTACGCTGGTTACATCATACCCATAGGGTTATATTTCTAACTCGAATGAAACTGGATATCTTGTTGGGTTACTCGAGTCTTGCGTAACCAAAGAACACCAGCTGATGCACTCCAAGGGACAGCTGCACATCACAGGATCAACACGTTGTCGCTCATAGCATCATCAGTTAGACTCATCAATGTTAAAACGATTCTTTTAGACGCACGTCTATCGATAAGTATGGCATCCACATAGTCGTGTACAGATAATGTAAAGAACTAAACGACTCATTCTCACTCGAAAGGTTGATATCTCTTGGTTCAGAAGCAACCAAAGGCATTATTTTCTATTCAGTCCCACATTGCTGATTTTTTCAAACCCACCAGATCTCTTTTCATTGGTCAAAATAAAGACTAAAATCGTTTTACTGGCTATAAATTATCTTCTCCTCCTTCGATTGGCTGAAAATACTTAGACCAGCTGTCACCTGCGTAAACCAATGTCTGCCTAGTCTCCTTCGGACAACAATTCTTCTTTGGCCTTGTGGGTGGGGAACAGAATGGGAAATAAGAGCTCTACACCCGCGCGGACGGGCACAAACACGGTCCTCGCGCCACCACGACGTCCGTCCGGCAAGACTGCAAAAGAAAAAGCAGTCGATCATGCTGCTGCCGCGGCGTCCGCGAAATTAGAAGCGAAAAAAGCACAAAGTGGCGCGAATAATGGCGCTTCAAATGCCGCTACTGACAACCCGTACGTAAATGGTTGTTTTTACTCGTTCTAGACGTGTATCTGGACATTAATGCGATGGATATGATAGCCCTGTACCTGCCAAAGAAGAAGAGCCGACACCACCACGTACGTGTAGCGTAGAACGAGAGATATTGGCATTTGACTGATGGAAAACTGGTTGTAGCGTCCCCAACACGTCCGTCACCCACAGCGTCGTCGAATGCTTCGGCGGAAGAACTCATTTCCAACTGGAAGTTGTTTAACGATCTGGAAAACCGTGAAGAAGCCGATGTCGTACGTATCCCCCGCTTTGCTAGTGGTGACTTTTGGTGGTCTCATTTATGATGGTGTACTATTAGCTGGAACTCTCATTGTTTCTTGATGCACTCACACGGTACATGCCGGGTGTGGACGAGACACAAGAACGACGTGGCAAGTCGCTGTCACAAGATTATAATGATCCAGACGGTCCGCCACCGCCCGACGCTCCAACATTGGGCAAGACGGTGTCGGAACATGTTGTGGGCTCGATTGATATTGCCAATATGTACTTGCAAAGTCATGATCTTGGTGCCAAGATCACTCTGGATAGTGTCAAAGAACTCATTGAATCGTGCAAACATGGTCTCAAGATCCCACGTCAAGATATTATCCGTATTGTCAACATGGCCATGAAGATATTTCGAGAAGAACCGACACTTGTCGAAGTCAATATTGCTCCAGCCAACCACATTACGGTTATTGGGGATCTTCATGGGCAATTGGATGATTTGTTGCTGATTTTACGTGAAAATGGCTTACCATCTGAGACCAATCCCTACCTTTTCAACGGTGATATTGTCGATCGTGGCGATCGTGGGGTGGAAATTGCGATTATTATCTACTTGTTCAAGATTCTCTATCCCAAGCATGTCTTTGTGAACCGTGGTAACCACGAAGAATATTCAATCACGCAAGTCTTTGGCTTTATGCGCGAATGTGAGACCAAGTATGATCGTTTTATCTACGATCTCTTTTGTGAGAGTTTTAAGTGGCTTCCGCTTGCAACGTTACTTGATCAGCGTGTCCTTGTGCTACATGGTGGTGTGCCACGTGAGATGGTGATGATCAAGGAATGGAACACGTTGCTAGATCGTACCGAGTACGATCTCACACGTTGGCGAGATAAACCCAAGAACAAGAGCCAAAAAGAACCCCATCGTCGTATGGAGATGATGCGTGATTTGCTTTGGAGTGATCCCAAGACATCGAAAGGATGGCAAGAGAACAAACGTGGTGCTGGTATTCTCTATGGACCAGACGTTGTCCAAAAGTTTATGACCAAGAACAAGCTCGCACTTATCATTCGTTCACACGAGTGTGTTCCACGGGGCTTTGATTGGCCATACCAGGACAAGGGAATGCTTGTCACGCTCTTTTCCGCGTCCAATTACTGTGGCAAAGCCAACAATCTGGGGTGTTTTGTACGGATTCCAGCTAGTCGACAGGCCAAGCCGGCGTTTTTCCAGTACATGGCTAGCGCTGAGTCACGGGACATGGCTGTCTCCAACTTGGATGCCCTCTTTTCGCTCATTGTCGAGCACGGTGATGAATTACTGGACGAGTTCAAGAAGCAGGATAAAGACAAGAGTGGCAAGCTTACGGTTGCAGCATGGGGCAAGATCATGGAGGAGATATTGGATCTCTCGCTCGACTGGAATGCCTTACAGCCACTACTTACGTCTCTCGATGAAGGTCTCGTGCCATACGAAGGTTTCCTCGCTCGATACAATGCTGAAGGCGCCATGAAAGAGGCTCCGGCGCCAACATCAGGCACACCCACTGAAGACCCTGACCGTCTCAAGCGACGTCAAACCTTCAACTCGCTCTATCGTCATCGTGCACGTCTCGAAGCATTGTTCCGTGTGTTGGATCACGATGGCAATGGTACAATCTCGCTCGATGAATTGGAGAATGGCATCAAGTTGCTCAATGAACATTTGCCTCCGGGTATGAAAGCATTCAGTACGAACGCGATGGAAGTCATGCGTATGTTTGACTTTAGTCATGACAATGAACTCAACATCAATGAGTTTATGGAAGGTTTCCGATTGAATGCCAAGCTCACGGTACATGCCAAGTGGAAACGTGCCAGAAAGAAGATCAAGGCCCTTAGTGCCTTCGGTGCCTTACGGTCGCTCAGTAGCCAGAATAGTGTCAAGGCCGAAACCAAGACGGATGTTGTCGAAGACGAAGCACAACGCAAGCTCGTACGGATCCCGAGTGCCAAGGAAGCACCTGTGCTCACACGCCTGGGCAGTATTCAACGCATTGGCCTTGCGGCGGATCTCACGGACGATGTGTTGCCTCCAGCAGGTCCGAATCACGTTATCGAAGAAGACAGTGATCGTGAAGACGACGATGAGGAGGAAAAGGCTGATGTTGTCACTGCATTGCGTCTCTAATACGAGTGACTGTGTAAGTAGGATGAGAAATATGTGCAATCAAGAGTCAAACCAAGCAAAAACATGCACGTTGTCCTTTGACACAGACTTGTACTACGGAAAACAACACCATCACCATATAAAAACTTGTCTCCACGTCACGTGCTCTTTCCATCAGATCACGGCAGACGTTGGGCAGCCGGGTTGCTGGGCTTGACGGCCGGGTTGGGCTTGGCCGCGGCGGCCGTGTCACTGAGAGGGGCCACTGTCACGACACCGTAAGCCTTGGGATCTTTCTGGATTGCCGATGGATCAATGTCGGTAATAGGCTTGGCAGCTGCCGCCGATTCACCGATTGGGACTGGATCAGTCTTGCCCTTGACGGGCTTCGAGGCCGGGACAGGGGCTGGTGGTGGCACGGGCGCTGGGGCCGGCGCTGTCGTTGGTGGGTTCGTTGCGACACCATAACCCACGGGGTCCTTCTGGATCGCTGACTCGGAGATTTCGGAAATGGGCTTGGCCGCCGCGGCAGACTCGCCAATCGGCGTTGGTTTTCCTTTTTGAACAGCGTAGCCGCCCGTGGCCCCACGGTCGTTGGGGGGAACGACCCCAGCAACTTCGTCACTCATGGCTTCACCTGCAATCGTATCAAATGCAAAGGACTTGGAGCCTTCTCCATCTTCATCAGACCCCGAACTGTCGGCATCCCCACCCACACTATCGTCCTCTACATTCGCATCATCGGTCGGGACATCATCCGCATCTCCACCCACCGTCGTATCATCCGTCGTCACGTCAGTCGGGATATCGCGTGTAATCGTGTCATTGTCGACCCAGGCCACCTCGCTGTGATTTTCATCGAGGATTTCGTCGTTATGTGTCGTGGTCGCATCCAATGCCTCGCGTTCATGCTCATATTCATGCGAATGACCACCATGCGCGACCGCCAACCCTCGTAACGCCGTCGCATCCGTCGTGTCGATCCCTGCCACCACCAACACCGCGGCTGCAACAATCCAACGTGTCCAGCTCTTCATGCTTTCGTATGTTAGTTTTCCCTGACCAGCGTCTTCGAGAAATGGATCGAAAAGGTAGAGAACAAGAAACGAGAAGAAACGAATACGATCGAAAGCAGTCAGCCGACTGGAGACACCCAGTCGAGTGAAGCGTGAGCTGGAGGCCTTTGCGGAATCGTCGCTCTATCCATCTGGATGATGCGCGTCTCGTCCCCCGGTTGAACATACTGAGCCAGGGACCAACCGCCTGGAGGTCCGCCCAGTCGGAAAGGACGGATCTCTCCAAGTGAGCTAGATATTCCAACCAGCTGGTCAATCGCCTGGCTTTTGCGGAAAAAGCCAGTTCATGTCACTAATCAAAAGCATCGAAAGTATCACTCCTTCGTTGGAATGCCATTTTGTAGCCATGTTGGCTTCAATAGCGTTTCTTTAGGGCGACACCACCTGGAAAGGAGCGGGTTCTTGGACACCAGGGGGCATCTGATCTGTGAAGACGGCTGGAAGGAGGTAGCAGGCACGAAAACACGTCGTTCCGTCAAGTTTCTCCGTCCAGAAAACTGCATTCTTGATGGAAAACCCTGTTTTATTGGGATCAACTATGACTGGACGATGGAACGTCCACTATGTAAGCTTGTGGCTGCATCTATCGCCACCTGGATTGGTTCAAACGCAACCAGGAATGAACGATTCTGTTTCAGGTCATGTATCCATGATTATTGTGGACTCATATCGTTCCGACAAGTGTTCGTGTGATGAAATGGTTTACGCCGTTGCGAGGACGTTGAGTTTGGTTTCCTTCTTTTGCATACTCTCTTCCGTCGCAGCAAGAATGGCCGCTTCAATTTCCGCTTCCATTTCGACTTCACTAAGACTCGGAGGTTCCGATTGACGCCGTACCAAATCACTGCGTTGCGTATCAATGGCTTTGAGAAGGGTGTTCATAATGTACATGGTCTCACTTGGGTCAGACACCCACACCGTCGTGGCTGCATCACGCGACCGTGTATCATTGCCTGTACGTGTGAATCGATCGCCTACATGAAGACATTCCATGCCCTGAATCTTGCTCTACACAAAAACGTTAAACATCATCTCCTCCACAAAGATCACTTTCCACAAACGTACCAGTTCATGATCTTGAAGGTGTTTTGGTAAAAATCGAAAGACATACTTTTGCAACGCTTGAATCCCAAGCGCTTTGTTACCAATATCGACCCAAACATCATTCCCACCGTTGAAGGCACAAAAGGGGACTTTACAATGCTTGAGTTCATGTTGAAGCGTAAGACAAATCTCTTCGAGATCTTCATAATTGTACCGTTTTGTCGTGGTATTGACAATACCAACCGCTCGTTCCTTGCGCAACACCATAGCTTCCATGTGCAAGACCTTGATCAATTCATGCAATGATTTCTCGGCCAAATCCAACAGATCGGTGATATCATGTTCATGCCAACGAACACCACGACCATCTTTCCATTTGGCTCCTTCAATCTCCCGCAAGAACACGGTTCCATTCGTGGTATACGTCTCAAGCAAATAATTGCATTCACCACCCATGACGAGAAAACGCGCACGTTCTTCATTCGTGCATTTTGCCAGGGCATCCAGAATCCCACGCAATCGTTCTTCATAGCGTCCTGGATTCCCTGGATATCCAGCGGCCGTAACGAGCGAAACGACAATTCCACGACGCAAGAGCTCGACAATGACTTTGACCATACCCGACGTCGCAGAAATCGTTCCTCCATCTTCATAAATCGTATCATCTGCATCAAATGTCACGAGTTTCAACTTCGTTGCAATCGCATCCACTGTTGCGAGGTTGAGGATATGACGGACTTCTTTAAACGTTGGGGGAACGCGTTTGCGCGCCAATAAATGCTTGCGTGTATCGTATGCTTGAGCTGCTTTGACGAGATCCAATGGAAGGAACATGCGATTGATCTTGGGGAGCATTTTCCGGAGACTCGAATCCGTGGGGTTATCCACGTGTTCGGCAATCATATCTTGAAAGATTTTGAGGACTTCGAGGACACTAAGATGAATCCCTGCGGAGAAATCGAGAGGATGGATGATCCACTCACGAATGAGCTCAATCATGGGGTCTTCTTCCTTGAGCATGGTGATGAATGAATGGAGAAATGAACAACTAATACGATCGTCCCAAGCGATCCACGTTGACTCTGGTTTCGCATTCAGCCATGTGGAGCTCCCATTAGGTACGCACGCACTTAACCTTCAATAGTCACATTAAGTGAAAAGTCCATAAAGTACGTTTGGTGATGAAACTAGCAGGGATACACGTATCTAAGGAGGGATAAAGTGTACAGAAACCGAACACCATGCGACTCATGTTGTGATGAGTCGCACTGCATTCAAGTCTGTCTCAAACTCTTTCTCTTTTCTCGTCATGGTGGTGACCACAAACCAACGGATATACACTCTTTCTGTTTTGCAGCTGTGGTTGTGGTCTTTGGACAGGATGCAAATCCCAACTCGACTGGATGCTTCTTAATCCGAAAGCTGCTGGAACGATTGTTCAATTTCTTCACACAACCCGTTGAAGAACGACTTGAGCTGTTCATCAGGTTGCTTGGGCAATTGAAACTTGGTCTGAATGATCTTTTGAATGATTGGGTTCAGTGTGGTCTTGATCTGAGCCCACGTAATCTTGGCATCCGGTGGGGAATCGGCAATGGCTTTTTGACTCAGATCATGGAAATGGATAATTGTCTTAAGCATTCCGACACTCTTGACCAGTGGACACGTGAAATCGTAGTCCGAAAATGCATTTTGCTGCAAGAAATCTTCACGAATAATCTTGGCAATCTCCATGACCACTTTTTGATCTTCCGACAATGATTCTTTGCCAACCAATTGCACAATTTCCGTGAGGTTGTTTTCTTTTTGCAAAATATCTTGGCACTTTGTTCGTAAGGTCGAATATTCAGGATCAATCTTGTTGAAGAAAGGTTCAAGCACACGCATGTACTTGGTGTACGAGGCGAGCCAATCAACTGATGGGAAGTGCTTTCGTTGCGCAAGCTTCTTGTCAAGACCCCAGAAGACTTGGACAATCGACAACGTCGCAGCCGTGACAGGATCCGAGAAATCACCACCAGGTGGCGACACGGCACCGACGACCGTGACACTACCTTCACGCTTGGGGCTACCCAGACACGCGACACGACCAGCACGCTCGTAGAAAGCAGCCAGACGAGCACCCAAGTACGCCGGGTAACCACTGTCAGCCGGCATTTCACCCAAACGACCCGAAATTTCACGCAACGCTTCGGCCCAACGACTCGTCGAATCAGCCATCATCGACACATTCATACCTTGATCACGGAAGTACTCGGCGAGTGTAATACCCGTGTAAATCGAGGCTTCACGTGCGGCCACAGGCATGTTACTGGTGTTGGCCACCAAGGTCGTACGCTTCATGATCGGGACTTCACGATCGTTGATGGTCATGGTCAATTCTGGGAAATCACACAACACTTCGGCCATTTCGTTACCACGTTCACCACAGCCAACGTACACAATGGCATCCGAGTTCGAGTGCTTGGACAATGCTTGGGAAATGACCGTCTTACCACAACCAAACGCACCCGGGACAGCACAGGTACCGCCAAGCACCGATGGGAACAAGGCATCAATCACACGCTGACCCGTTCGCAATGCCACGTTACCCGCGAGCTTCTCAGCGACTGGACGGGGTTTACGCACTGGCCAAAAGTGCGACAGACCTAGCTTGTGCGTGGTCTTGGTCGTATCATCACGCACTTCAAGCACGGTATCTTCAAGCGTGAACGACTCGTTGTTATCCGTGCCAGCACCATAGATCTTGACGACAGTACCAAAGACATTGGGCGGACACATAATCTTGTGCGAGTGGAGAATGTCGTTTTCATGGACAATACCGAAAATATCACCACCCGAGATCGGATCCCCTTCACGGAAACCAATAGGACGATAACGCCAGCGCTTGGTCGCATTCAATGCAGGGACATCGACACCACGAGGAACGTACACATCCTTGGTAAGGTCGTAAATGGATTGCAATGGACGCTGAATACCATCAAAGATATTGTCGACAATACCCGGACCCAGTTCCACCGACAATGGCTGTTTACGACGCTCCACCGGATCACCAACGGTCAGACCAGCTGCATTAGTGCCATCACATCATTAGTCTTGGAGGTAGAAGTTGCAAATACTAGGACGTACAGGTATCTTCGTAGACTTGGATCGATGCGTTCGTGCCTTCGAGCTTAATGATCTCACCAACCAACTTGTCATGACCCACACGAACCTATCCACCATCATCGATTCGTCAGTTCCTTCCTAGTATCGTTCTCTCCATGCAATGTCCACACATACCAATTCGAACATGGCTGCACCAAGCATATTCTCCGCAATCACCACTACATCATATCCCCACAATACCTATTAGTATGCGTTTCTTCTTGTTTTGCAATGGTCATTTATTCCAAGGGAATCTTGACGGATCTTTCCAAGAGCTCCACATGAGCTACACGATACGTACATGGACCAGAGACCTTGTACACATACCCATAGTCCGATTCGCGCTCATTGTCACCAAACACATGCGCCATCTTGATGGGCTTGTGGCGCTAATTTCTTTGTTTCCGTCGCTTCTTGCGCTTTCCCCGGGTCGCTAACAGCGATCTTTTTGGGTTTGTTCTTCTTTGTCGCCGTTGCTACAGAGGGCACGAAGCAGCAATCACCCCTTCTCCTTTAGTGGCTTTTGGGATGTATTCTAACAACAAGAGGAGGGATGACATGAGATGTACGTAGATACACACACGTTAGGGAGGCTTCAACTTTTAATGTTCGTAACATGTTTTTTAGAAGACACTTGATTGGTTTAAAATTTATCCTAATATAGCGATTGGATTGGTGGAAAATAGGATCGTTTGGTTGGTGAAGAGATTGGAGCTGCTCGAAAGAATCAGCAACAACCCAAGTGGAAGAACATCGATCATGACGGAAGTGCAAGAAGTTACTGCGGCTCTGGACGCAACAACCATCGAAGTACAATGGCCAGCACCTGCACCAGTCGCAGCGGCACTAGCTCCCGCAACAACGGCTTCTCAAGCTCCTCTCAAGCCAACAGGCGACAAGAAGAAAGTGCTGCATCTTGTTGTCGATTCCGGTGCAATTATCAAAGGCACAAACCTTGCACCACTCGCCGAGAACTTTTGGACCGTACCGGATGTCATTGCTGAAATTCGTGACAAACGTTCGCGTGCAATTTTGGAGACATTACCGTTTACAATCCAAACGCGTGAGCCATCGGCGGATGCACTCAGGGCAGTCGGCAACTTTTCTCGTAAAACGGGTGATTTTGCATCGCTGTCGCTGACAGATTTGCGTGTCATGGCATTGACGTATATGCTCGAAGTCGAGCAGAACGGTGCTGAGCATCTCAAGGAGAGTCCCGAATCCACAGCGACAGTGACCCGCGATGCAAATGGCAAGATTATCAGCGGCGCTCGGTATCCATGCAAGTTTTTTGGCACGGCGATGGGCTGCAAATATGGTGGTGAATGCAAGTTTATCCATGACGAGTCACTTGTGGGGACTGAGGGTGAGGAGACGACGGAGAAGCGGAAGGTTGCGATTCCATGCAAGTTTTTCAATACACCAGAAGGCTGTAAGAATGGCGACGACTGTCCGTTTGTGCACGAGAAGACGAATGATGAAGAGACAGCAGAAGAGAATGAGGACGACGAAGCCAAGGCCGAGTTTAGTGAGCCTGTGCCTGAATCGATTCTCCAGGCCGAAGTCAAGTCACGTATTCTCGGTGGCTTTGGGTCCTCGAGCAATGCTGGTGCGGCCGATGATGATGGCAAGAACTGGATTAACACAATGAACGTGGCCGAATTCAAGGGCTCAATGTTTGGTGATGGCAAGAACGTTGAAGCCATTCGGAATGAGATTGCCGTGGCATGTATCACAACGGATTTTTCCATGCAAAACGTCATGCTACAGATCGGGTTACGTCTTTTGTCGACTGAAGGCATGCTGATCAAACGTGTCAAGCAGTGGATTCTCAAATGTATTGCGTGCTTTACGACCACGACGGAGATGGAGCGGATGTTTTGTCCCAAGTGTGGTAACAATACGCTCGAACGTGTGTCCTACAGCCTCGGTCAGGACGGTCAAATGGTGTTTTATCATCGCGCGAATCGTCCGACCAAGCTTACGGGGACCAAGTTTTCACTTCCCAAGCCCAAGGGCGGTCGTCAAGGTGATCTCTTGTTGCGTGAAGATCAGCTGATGATGGGTATTTGGGGTCAACGTCAACGTCAGCACAAAAAAGTCATGCAAAGTGCGTTTGGGGAGAATGTGGCACATGATCTTGGGGTCAAGGCTGAGAAACACACGAGCATTGTCGTGGGATATGGTCGAATGAACCCCAATGCCCAGAAAGGTCGGGAACGTCGTGGTAAGAAGAAACGCAACTAGAGTGTGTGGTTGAAATCGCTATGAGGTTTTTGCGTGTTATCTAAACGGGAAGTCTAGACACTTGTACTTTCACATAGATTGCTATAATTACGTTCAACGACTCAGGACACATCATGATGCTCGGGTCTGGTCGCGTGCTGATTATAGCCAGCCGTAAGCCTTGGCTTCCTTGCGTCAGACTGGGTTGCAAGCCACGCTACGTTCAAGGACTTCCCATACAACCCAGTATGAGTATGCGTGCGGGCTCAGCGTCGAGCCGATTGTCCGGGGGAAGCAATGGCTCGGGTGGAATGACGACGACATCGACAGGACGACGCTACCGTCGTGTGGCCCATTCACCGCAAGTCGACGACACCCTCTTTGGGAGTGCCAAAGCCTCGCATCTCAAGAAAGGAGATCGATCCATGCAGGCTGGACGGGACATTGTGGGCTCCAATAACCAAGAGCAC
>JAADWU010000408.1:0-12774 GCA_023336255.1 Pythium graminicola
ACAACAACAAGAGTGCTCACACCAACAAGAGCAATCCAACTTTATTGTGTTGGGATGAAGAACTGAAGGTTGTCGCTGAGATGTGTTATGTGGATAGAATCTCGAGCAAATTACCAAAACCAGGTATAAGATAACGTTGTTGTGGTACGGACATTGTTCTCCAACTTTCTTTCTTGGTCGCCAAGCTGCGAGGTTTGGACCACGCTCACTACAGCAAATGAACAGACAATCTGCATAGCTAATACAATACATGTAGTGTGAAATGAGCTCACCAACTTTGCGCGAGATTACGCGATTTTGGTTCTCGCACCGAGTGTTTGGGTTTAGGCCCTGTAGAACAGCAGCAATCGGATGTATGCCACGTCCGTTGCGTCATCGTGGAGGAGGCACGTAAGTGAAGCGTTTCATACGAGGTCCTTAGCTTCGTGGTCTTTGTCACGGACTCACAGGTGCAGCACATGAAGGTGTTGGGATTGGTCTATTCAGGCAGCGGTGAAGAACATAGTTAAAGTCCCTACGATCGTTTTTAACGGGGTATGAAACCAAACAGATTATTTTGTATGAGAGGAAATGGGGACGTTTGATGACAGCCACAAGAGTGAAGTGCATTGTTCTCAAACGCGCCCCTAAACGCTTGATGAGAACAGAAAACATCCCACTGTCACCCTAATCCAAGAACATTTTCCGTGATAGTAAAGTCCAATCAAGAATTTCTTGAAATTATGAAGAGTTGGTGGCTCCAATTTGTGGTTAATTTTTTTGATTAGTGTTTTGTATACTGGAATTAGCCAAATCTGTTTTTGCCGGAGCACCGCGAGTCAGTGCCACACCATCTGGTGCGAGGAGCACAAGCGACACTCAAGCCTCAGATCTGATGCAGAACGCAAGAAACAACCGATGTTGCCACAGAAAATGCTGTCTAAATAATACGACTTGAGCACAGGAGCCATTTTCCAATCCGCGAGCACGCACGAACACACACGGGGTTCTGTGCATTTGACACGGTGTCCAAGTGTTCTGTGTGCGTTCGTCTTCATTCGATGCCATAGAACAGAATCGAGTGGTTTGTTGTGGATTTACAGAACCAGAATGGCAAACACGGACACAACCAACAACACCATTCCCGTCCAAAGTGGCGTGTGGTCCAAAGCGGAACATGACAGATTTCTCGAAGCAGCCAAACTCTTCCCGAATGGCCCCTGGAAAGCCATTGCTGATCATGTTGGTACGCGCTCAATCCGCCAAGTCCAAACCCACGCGCAAAAGTACCAAGAGAAAGTAGCGCGACGTGAACGTGGGCTACAGAAGAATCGTCAAAAAGTTCAGCGCATGGAACATCGCGTTGATGAAGCATCGTATGATTTTGTAAACCGTCCACGTGCTGCCAATGGACGTAAGCGTGGCTCAACCAACAAGCATTCCGGCACGTCATCGTCGTCGACTTCCAAATCGTCCGGCCCGTCGATTTTCACGGGTATGGGGACATCGCCACCCGATGAATTGCTCCTCGAAGTCGCTGAATTACTCGATCGTGACTCGACACCTCGACCAAATCGTCTACCATCGCCATTACCATTCCGAAATGAAGTACGCAGTGGTTCGTACCGAAGCGAACTCCCGAGTGTGACGATTGAGCGGATGGAGAATTTGTCGATTGAAGACGCCAAGAACGAAGAGATCAAAGAAAACAAGGTCACACTCGAAGCTGTACCCCAAGGAAGTGGTCCAGTACCTCCAGAAATTCCAACATTGAACGAATCGCTCGACTTTTTCCTTCGTATTCTGTCGGTGTGGGGATCTGGACCACTTGGTCCCCATGGTCTCCGACGGTGAAGGAAATCGCCATCTTTTGTGTAGTATGTGGCGAAAAAACTCGCTGCATTTGTCCTGTGTGCAGTGCACTGTAAGAACAGTGTCGAGGCTGACGTTGAGTGTCGAGCTTTTTTAACTAAATATTATTCTCATCTAATGTATGCCATGATGTTTAATAAGGCAGTGTGAAGGTCACCTTCATGCAGGACACCTGCCCAGGGCCTGCGCTATGATGGCCACTTGGAATCCCACATACATTCCTATTATCTGCTGGACTCTTACTATGTGCATGTCCCAGTGAGTAGATGGGCGTTTAGGAACCCAACCAGAATTCCGATGCATCGAATACATCCGGCATGGAGGTGTTCGAATGTTTCGTGTACAATTCTTCTAATCTGTTCTAGGTAAAGAACAAGTGGCCATTGGAATGGAGATGGAATCGACCTTCTGTTCCAAAGATTTGATCCTCGTCGTCAACTCGGTTTCTTTTCCAGTCGAAGGATCTCCAAACCAAGAGTCTGATACGGTACCTCTCCTCCTCATGCAATGAGGGGTCATGAGACCCAGACTAATTCGTATGGAATATCAATGGCGTTACTGCTGCATGATCAATATGCTGAATGTCATGAAAAGACACACAAGGTAATGATGCATGAACCCACGCCGTAAAGATTTGTGCATTGTGGATGGTCGAAAACCCTAGATTATGGATCACGAAAATTGCCGTGGTGTTCTGTCCGCCTAACACAAAATTTGCATAACTCACTAAGACCTCTCATAAACCATTTCAGTTCTACCCCTTCCCCTAGAAAATCAATCATCTTACTTAGATTAGGATACGCATTGATGTGCAATCCTTTCCATACTGTATAATCCGATACCCTTTGTATTTTCGTCTCTGCCTTTTATCGTGTTTTCAGATACGGTTCACTCCTATTTTGGAAATTTCGGTTTTATGGTGTCCCACCTGCATCACACGCCTTCGATTATGCATGCCCGTTCAGCCATGTCGACACGGACGTCAGCCGTCAAGTGCTGTCACACGCATTAGAATTGTTCTCCATTCTCAGGTTTTCATCCATACCGTAGAGAACACTTGTCATCTTTCGGTTCTCGATGGAATTGGACGACGATTTTGTGTTCCAAGGACCACATGAACGGGGCGTGTGGTCCCAGGAAGAGCATGACAAGTTCCTTGCGGCCGTTGCGCTGCATCCCAATGGACCGTGGCGGACCATTGCGGCACTTGTAGGCACTCGCTCTGTCCGTCAAGTTCAAACCCATGCGCAAAAATACCATGAAAAAGTCAATCGGCGTGCGCGGGGACTTCAAAAGAATCGACTCAAAGTGTCACGATTGGAACATCGTGTTGATGATGCAGCCCAGAATTTTCTCGAACGACCACGAGGTGGTAAAGGACACAAACGTGGGAAATACAACAAACGAAATCGAGATGTTCGGGTGGCCCCTATTCCACCACGTCCACGTGTATCGTTGCCAATCCCCCCGCCTTCGACGGCACCAGTTCCTGAGGCCCAACCCAGCCATAGTATTACGTCCGAGAACGAGACGCCATCACCAACCATGGGAAATGACAAAGAAGAGAAACCCGCGGTCCCATTGCCATCCGCAACGGCCGTTTCTCTGTCTGATAGTATCAAATCTCCGCCGTTGGAGACAGTGTTACCACCTCCATCTGATCTCATGCTCGATACCGACGAACTCTTTTCGCTCACCGACACAACCTCCGAAAGTTATGACGACTCCCGACCACCAACACCATCCGTGTTATTACCACCATCCTCTCCAGTGGCAGATTTGTCGTCCGAGACACTGGAGACGTTATTATACGATGATATTATTGCCGTCGAAGAAGCTCCAGAGCATGCCTTGAGTGTCGGAGATGTGCCATCACTCAACGACGCCTTGGATTATTTCCTTCGGGTCATGACAGGTTGGGGACCCACGGCCACGAGCGGTGCCCACCCCCATCGGTGAGTCTAGTCTCTCCATTCTTTGTCTATATGTCTTTGTCTCGGTGGAATTTGCACATATGCCACGCATTACAGCGTTGATAGTATATCAAAATAAACTGTTTTTGATTGATCATCATTTTAATGCACAAGCTCCAACGCAATGAGCATCGAAGCGACCACTGGGATCACGTACGTCGGTTGGCCATTCGCTGCCGACGTCGGGTTTGTGTTACCGTTGCCCTTCGAACTGCCACTGCCCTTGGAACTGCCACTGTTGAATGCCTTCTCGTCAGCAGCTGAGATCGTTGGAATGGTCGACACATCAACATTGAGTTGAGCTGTTGCATCCGCACCTGTCGCCTTTACTGCCGTCGTGAGAGCTACGTTTTCAATGGCAAGTGTCGGTGCACCAAACGCATACCCGTCGGGACAACTGGATCCCTGTGGGACAATTTTCCATGTCAACCGATTCGTGCTCGATACACACGCAATATTCTTGATACTTGACTTGTCCTTCACCCCCGACCATCGTCCGTCTTTGGCCGAAATTTCCACGGCTGTATCACCTTGACTGGGTTCATTCGCTGCCCACGACCATACCATTGCTTCGACCACAGCACCATCAAGTCCATCCGGGGCAATGATATTGACGCCAGCATTCATAAACGCGGGTACCGTGGCTGCATTCAAGAGGGCAGGCTCGCTGTCTGTACCGACCAAGGAACTTCCCGAAATAGCATCCTCTGACATCGTTGCATAGTGCAATTCGCTGTGATACGCACGGACAATTGTGCCAGCATTTGTCTTCGCACCCCAGATCGTGCCGGCACCACCGCCCGTCTTACCACCAGGAACATCCGTCCAACCACCGCAGAGCATATCCATCGAAAAGTAGGCATCACCGTCAGCATCCTTTCCCGTCACAATAGCCACACGCTTCCCTTGCTTCACGAGATCAGCTAGCGGGGTCGTCTTCCATGCACCACTGGCCTTCTTCAGATCCGCGGGGGTAAGTAGCATATCACCGTACGCAGTCTGGTGGAGCGCAATCATATCGGCGTACTTTTTGAACGTACTGATCTCACTCCCAACATCAAGGTACACAAATACAAAATCGTTTGGATGCGTCTTGAGCCATGCCGCAACTTCATTGACTGTATCGATGTGAACACGTGCTTCTTCTGCTCGAATTCCACCAAGCGATGGAAGGCAGCCCATCAAGGAGGCTTGCCACTCGATTGTCACAGGACTTGTCGTGCCTGCTGAGAGCAAAGCTTGGGTACTGGTCGTGATACTTGCACTAATGTCGTCGAGGATTGAGAAATTAATGCGAGAACAGTGACCATCATGGATCTTGCCGGCAAAATAGTGCACATCAAGTTCAATGAATCGAGCACCAAGGTTGAGCTGGTCTGTGAGCGTGAGGAATTGGTTGTTCGTACGCATGTACGAATCCGAGTTGTTGGCATCGAGAATCTTGTTCATGAGTTGGTCACGGTTACCCCATCCACGAGCGAGTGTTGTGCCCGAATTGTGCGTCGCCGGGAGTTGGGTATAGCACAGTGGTTTCGCATACGACAAATTGCGCTGGTACGAGACTGCCCGTGCAACCCACGGATCGATTATTGCCGTCCCTTCCTTGCAGACTGAGGTACAAACCTTGTCGGCATTACAGAGATCAGTTGTCGTACATTTGAGTTTTTGTGGTCGCTTGTTCTTGTCGGTGTTGGCCGAGGTCACTGGCGCTGTCGTCGTCTCCGTGAGGACAAAACTGGGATTTGTACATGTCGTCTTGAAACTACAACTTGCCAGTGTTTTGTAAGGCGATGTAAACTGTGCCTTGGCATCTTGCAAGTTGGTCACGAGATTGAGCGTTTCTGTGATCGTGTTGCCAGTGAGTTGCTTGAGCACATCGTCAAAACTTTGAATCAACGAAGCATACGGTCCAGCACAACATGATAGAGCAGCATAGTCATATTTGCCACTCGAGGCGACTCGACTGGGAATTGACGTACTCTCAAGAGCGGTACACGCTGCAGTACCATCCGGGAGTGCAAAGAGTGGAATACTCCCTCCAAACAACAACGGACTCAACAACGATTTGTCCCCCGACGTCGTCACAATACCCGACAGCATCGATAGCACTGATTGCCCACAGTACGTAGCTGTCCCATCGGTCGTTGTACACATGGTACGATGAAGTCCATTGAAAAGTCCCACCAGTGTTTGATCCACCGTCTTGCCATCAGGAACCAACAACTTGATCAATTCATAGAATTCACTCAATTGTCCACAACACGTTCCTTTCTTGTCCAGAATATTGACAATCACAGGGACAAGCGATTCCACACAAGGACCAATTGGGGAATTCATACTGGTACAAAATGCTTCATTCTTGGTCGCATCCGTGGTCCACGCCGTCAACGTGGTCGTTAAATCCGATGCAGTCGCATTGGACGTGGTCCCATCGAGCCCCAATCCCGACACCAAGAGATTGAAAAAGTCGGAAAATGCTTTTAATCCCGTATTGGCACTCCCATTGGAACTCAACAATGTAATGAGTGAAGTCAATGTACATTTCGCCCCTTGGGCCGAAAGCGGTACCAACAATGCATTGACATTTGACGCAATACAATTGCGTAATCCGCCTGTCGTGGGTAAGCCAGAGAGGTACGTCGCATAGGGATTCTTGGCAAAATCAGCATCGCATTGGGCTTGATCCGTGGCTTGTGTGGTCAAAATGCGTTGGACATGTCGCTGGAGTAACGGCGCGAGATCACGTGGTTCACGCGCGGCAACGACGGTGGAGACGACGAGCACGAGAACGATGATCTGTCGAAACCACTGCATCTTGCAAAATGCGCGACAACAAAGTGAGAAAAGAGAGAATTAGGCGATTCGTCGCGGTCACTCGTTGCGGACGAAGCCTTCGATGGGTCCAACCAAGATGCCAATATGAACAATGGTGGAGGAAGAGGAAACAATGGGACCGGAAAATGGAGACAGTCAACGAGGAAACAGAATCGATTTGAAGCGGTAAATATGATATAAGAGGTTATTAGGACAATGCTGATGTGGTGATAGGTGCTGATTGAGGGGGACGTATTGGACCTGAGAGGTAGGGCCAGAGGACGGATGTGTTCTTGGAAGGTGTCCTTTGCAGGTGATGTGGATATGATTGGCTGCTGAAAAGACGCGTTCTGAAACGAACATTAACGGAATTTCATCGTGTCGTAACGATATTTATTACGGTAAATAGAAGTGTTATACCGTAATAATTAGCGTATAAAGCTTTGTAGTTACGGTAAAAAATTTGAAGATCGTACTTATCAATATAATTACGGTAGGTTGTTCTGCGTAAATCAGCTAGAGCATCGTTGACAACAGAAAATCAAGTTCCAGAGATTTTCGCTGCTACTGGATGTGTTGACATGTCTCGAGGAAATCCTTCTTGTCTGGACATGGAGACAACCAGGCGCTAGAGACGCCATGGAGCAAGAAGTTGTCACCACAAATCCCCACCTTCGTGATGCCAAATGGTCGTGGAGTGTGCTCTAGTTCAGAACCTGTCGAGTTGAACCGTCGTTTTCCAATGGGTTCATGAGCCCTAGGTGTATTCTTGAATGTTGGCTACATTTTCGAGATCTGGACACGAATACACAGTCCATGTGTCCGACATGGCCTTGTGGTGAAGAAACACTCTTCTTGACAACACCTCAGCTGTAGCCATTGCTTTCATTCTCTACAGAAGAAGAATGGACCCAACGTGTGCAAGCAAAGCTGAAAGTTCATGGACTCATCGAAGAATTGTGATGAGTGTCTCAACATCTCACGAAAAGCTTTGCCACAAGATCTTTGACTCAGACAACAAATCGTCTTGGATGTTGTATGGCATGAAGAACTGTCCAACGCTGGACACTGGAGAATGAATGACGAAGGCATAGGACAAAGGAGTGGTCCAACATCTTACGCATGCATTCCCTCCATGCGTCCATTCTAAATCACCATCAAGACAGCACTTCATAAGAGCATCCCCTTGTGAGATGGATTCATCTCAACAAGATAACCAAAACAAGGTATATTAAATAATCAATTTGTATATTATTGAAGTTGAAATATACCTTGTTTTGCATATTATGTTGCAGTGTCGCACGGGACATGGGCACAACGGAATGGCATCCTCGTCCATGAACCGACGTTGTTCGACTGACTCGCCGCTGTTTTCCCCATGAATCTAGTAATAGATTATTCAAATCACTTGTTATGGACGGGCTATCGCCTGTCGGTCTCAGACAACAAGGCATGACCGATTCGATGGATGGACTGCATGGCTGCACTGGCATAGTCTCATTCTCCAATTTGCCCAGTCTCCCACAATCTCGACTATTCCAACCATGATCGGACAAGCCATTGTCAACACAGCGCCATCAACGATGACACCAATGCCAGGAAACCCATACAAAGAGATCTACCACCGTCGAACCACAGGTTTGACCTCCAAGACACCAAATACCCAATCAATCAAGAATGGCGTTTGGTCTCAGGAAGAACATCAACGGTTCATGGAAGCATTGCGTATGTTCCCTGGTGGTCCATGGCGTCTTGTTGCCGAGCACGTTGGTACGCGCACTGTGCGTCAAGTCCAAACCCACATGCAAAAAATGAATGAAAAAGCCCTTCGTCATCGTCGTGGGCTTCACAAGAAGCGTAAGGAACGACCAGCGAGTGAACCGATTGGTACGGTTTCGGTCATCTCGTCCTCGTCGTCAGAAGATGGTGATTCAGACTCGGGTGTGATCTTTGACCCAATTTGTTTGTCCCCAACATGGAACGACGTCAAGACAGAATCAACGACCAAGTCGTGCACGATAACCGATGATCAATGGCTCTTTGACGATGCTTTTCTTAGTGAACTCAACCTTGACGACCTGGATACTCTCTTCGGTTCCTGTGTGGAAACCTTCAGTTGCTAGTCCATTGTCCAAGAAGAAATCTATAAGTTATACACGTACGATTATTGACCAGCTCGAACGAATGCTAATGCGTTGTTTAAGGCCAACAAAACCATTCATTCCGGGTATGTTCACGCTGTGAGATGCGATCTAGACTGTGTCCAACGCCGTCAACAGGATGACACGAAGCTCCCAATAGCTCGAACTTTTCATTCTATGGGCGGCAATGCCAACTCCTCGAGCATCGGATTTGGCACGATCTCAAATTCTAATGTCAACCACACAATGTGAGAACAAAGGGGTTGGACACTGTCCAACGTGAAGCCAAGTGTGAAGACCAGACATCAATGACCACAAAGATCGGATACCAGTCATTCCCTCAACACACCAATTCTCAAATCACGGTGAAGTATCTCATACATTTATATATAGGGATAATGATTCAGTACGACGTATTTTGGAATTGATATGAATAGCGCACCTTCGTTTAGTTCGTGGACAAGAGATCTGCATTGCTGCTGAGATCTGAACTGTGCACCCAGTGGTGATGTTGCCGTTTGAATTATTCGCCGTCAAGAGAGCATTGGAGGTACCCAGTCGTCAAGTGCCACTAAAGCCATTGTACATTGGCTCTCTTGCAAGCACAATTGAAGAATATAACTATGTGATTATTCCAAGTCACGATGAGTCTTTCACCTATGGCTGCTGAACTCAGTATCCTACGTCACTGCAACTCAAGCCATTGCGATGCGAGTAGAAAGTGGACACGATGCATGGCAATGGCTAGAAGTTCCATGGCACGTCCCCCTTGTACCACAAGGTACACTCGGTGGTTCCTCCACGGACGGCCAAACAAACAGGGTGGTTCGTTCGATCCCAACCTCAATGTCTCATTGCGCTGCTCGAAAACCAAGATAACCCGATCATACACGACTAAGGAAGACTCACAGCTGTTTGTGGCCTTGTTGACATGCAAGGCCTCATAATCTCATTTACCGACAAGCCCCCAAGACCACAATGAATACGATCAATCGTGGTGTTTGGTCGGAAGAAGAACATGACCGTTTTCTTCAAGCCATTCAAGTTTATCCACACGGACCATGGCGTTATGTTGCCAAGCACGTGGGGACTCGTGATGTTCGTCAAGTTCAAACGCATGCACAAAAGTACTATGAGAAGATTGATCGACACATGCGTGGTCTTCGCAAGGAACGACGAAGTTGGGTGCGGTCCGAGCACCGTATTGATGACTTGCCACCAGGACTGCAACGGCCCATGCCATCGTCAGGTGGATCCAGTATCCCTGAACGGCTCCGCATATCGACACCTCCAGCACCAGGGTATCCACACTCGTTGCCACTACCAATCCCATCGAGTTTTCATCAAGAGACGTTGAGTCAGGACGCATGGTTATATAACCATGGTGCTCATTCAGCCCCCGAACCAAGTGTCATGATGGAACTCCCAACACTAGAAGAATCCTTGGACATGCTCCTTGAGTATCTCTCGGATTGAGAAAATACGAAACCCCTCGTCGAACTGATATAAGAAAACAAAGATACATGCATTCTCATTCACTTCAACCTGAGCTTGTGAGCCACACATTTTAGGTGGTATACAGATGGACTGATCCCCCCACCGCAACTGACGCGAGTCATGGACCCACACAATTGTCGAACTTTACAAACGAAGATTGTTCTCCACAGAAACGCACACCAGCGAATCCCTCGGATTCCCATCGGGCAAATAATGGGATCCTCTAAAGAATAAAAAAAGAAAATATCCTACGTGGCAGGACACATCTGCAGCTATAGAGTATTTGTTGGAAATGTGTTAGTCACAAATATTTGTGTGTGTGAACCTCACACTCTTCCGACGTGTATCATCTTCACACTGTGAAGATGATACACGTCGGAAGAGTCACGATGTAATACTGTGCCACGACACAAAGCAACCATAAACAGGCCATTTCCGAACCCAAAAGTATGGCAATCAGAAACAAAGCATGCCATTCCAAACCGATCAGTCTCCAACTTGCCTGATTCCCAACATGCAACAAGGCACGTGGTCTCAAGACGAACATGACCGCTTTCTTGCTGGTATCAAGATCTATCCAGATGGCCCATGGCGCCTGATTGCCCGTTACGTTGGGACACGATCCGTACGTCAAGTCCAAACTCATGCCCAAAAATATCATGAGAAAATTGCCCGTCGAATGCGTGGTCTTCGGAAAGAACGACGTAATCATGTACGCATGGAACATCGCATAGACGACGATGTCTTTCATCTTCGTGGACCACCGACGGTATCGTATCCCCCGCCTCAATATCCCCCCATGAATTATCCTCCGCTACATTTTCCGGAGGGCCAAGAAGACTATCGAAATGAAGTAACTGCTACTCCTATCAAACTCCCGCCCATTCAACTTCCACCATTACGGTTGTCCATGCCACCACCAACAATTGAACATCATGAACTACCGGAAGAACCAACATTAGACTATTTTGCAAGGGCAGCAGCACATGACGTGTCTTCAGTGGTTGTATAAGTAAACAAGTTGCTTGTAATACATGTACTTCCAACAATCTCTCCTGGTGAATCATTTCGGAACATATCCTGATGATGAATCTCCTATTGCTCGTGCATTGTGGTGTGTTACTGTCACGGTACTCATAGCCCGCGTGAAGTATGTCAACCAAGTTACAGAAGAACAAAATAACGAAGAACTCCACAATGACAACTCCGTCTCGACCCCAGCCACCTCTCATGAACTTCACGTAATCTACTAGTCCCCTGCATAGAGTAACCTAGATCGGTAGTCAGCAAAAGAGAAGTCCAATATTACATGTAATAGTTGCCCCCCTGTGATCTTAGCGGATAGCGCTTCGGTGTTCTACCTCCAAGTGACGGAGGATCTCTTGGCGACGAACCCCTGCCATAATAAATGTTGTGGTACATTTTCACGCGATCTCCCAATGCTACGTCTTAGAAAGATGTATAGAATTGGTTGTCGATTGATGGCAAGTACGTTCTGCCACGTTGATGAGGGCACCTTGTGCAACGACGGCTCATTAGGAGCTCCAAACCGATCTACATGCTGGAAGATCATGTCGTAAAGAACCTTTCTCCAAATTGTCACTGATCATCAGAGTGGTCAACAACACTTTCGTAGAGCATGACCAAGTTCGTTCAAGTTCAGGAGGTGATATGTGCTGATATCTGCCTGCTGAAAGCCCTTTGCATTTCCTTGAGAGTCAGCTTGATTTGCTACAATCACAGTCAAAAGCTGAGAGTAGTTCGATGGAAACACAAGACAAGAATTGCTGAATCAGAGAATGCGCACTGCATTTACCGCAAATTAAAATCCTATGCTACAATAAAATAATCAGTCTCTAAAATCGGTCCATGGAACCCTACTCAATCCGAAAAACATTCGATAAGAAAATCGAGGGATTCACTAAACGATGGAAGCTCCTCGACATCATCCAATGCTTCGTCAACTCGTTGCATCTTGACTGCCACTTCGTCCAATACGCTGGTCCCAAATTCCAACGGCTCAATGACGCCATCAACGCCCACTGGGCTGCGCGGCGTGCTCTTCCCAGACGCTTGCTTCAAGAGCTCTTCAAAGCTGACACTGATATCGACACCGTGCTGTGGCGCAGGTGCACGTTGCAATACTGAGAGCGTTGGCACCCCCAATCCTTCCGATCGCCGACACGATTCAAGAATCTCTTGGTCAATTCGGTGTTCAGTCCGTGCCCATGTCTTGCGGTCTTTGTGCATTCCCCGCATGCGCCGTTGGATCTTTTCATGATACTTTTGCGCATGAGTTTGTACCTGTCGTACCGATCGTGTCCCCACAAACTTGGAAATTGCGCGCCATGGACCTTGTGGTTAAATCTTGATTGCATCCAAGAACCGATCGTGTTCTTCTTGCGTCCAAATACCTTGCTTCATGGTCATGATGAGGGAGAAAGATGAATGCAAAAACAGAAATGCGAGGTCAAACGCGAGGCACCAACACGATGCAC
>JAADWU010000409.1:0-12773 GCA_023336255.1 Pythium graminicola
AGATTCGTATTTAACGCAACCATACAAAAAATACGTATAACTGTCACTGTTATGACATGTGTTCGTATTGAACGATGTTCTAATAATCAGTAAATGAGTGCGTTTTGTACTATTGTGTATTTTATCAATTGAAGGTGGAATAAGTTAGTGTTTTGAGAAGTGGATATGAGTTGAGACGCGAACACACAGACATTTTACTAGCACACATAGCAGGTGGTGAAAATACACAAAATGTGAACAACACACAACAGTGGGAAAACACACAAGAAACACGGATATTACACAAAGTAGCACTGGAGCACACGAGCGTACGTGTACACTACAACAAACAAGCGTACACGTACACCACTTTCACTGAAGGCATAATCAATAATACCCACGACCTTTGTTTTCCTAAAGTGAGCAGATAAAGGGAGCTGCAACACCAGTCTCATAGAGGTCCTACTCCAGCTTCATTCGTAGCGTCTGAAAGCTACAACATCAGACATGCGATTAGCGTTGTTCAATTCAGACAATCCAACGACCCCTGTCCGAAATGACCAATTTCAGACAATCCATCTAGACCTGTCTAAAGCGGGTTTTTAGACAACCAACGAAGCAAGAACACAACGACCACAACACACTTGAAATCATAAAGGACATGTATGTCAAGTATCATTGTAATTACACGCGGGACAATGCCGGGCCGTTTGTCCTGGCGCGTCCTCGGCGAGAGTTTCGCGCGCTTCTGTCGAATAGAACAACTTGTTCCCCAGGATATGGAAGGTCTCATACCTGGAGAGCACAGATCAGGTGGATACAGTATCCGTACTTGAAGAAATACTTGCACATACAGGACTGGGCTCGAACATGGGCCACCCATCCGGCGGAAGGCTGACCTTCAACTTCCATCCGCTGGTTATGCCACGTGATTAGCTTACCGACTTGGATGCCTTCCGAATTCTCGAGAAATCCTCTTTCACCCTCCTTGCGAATGCGAATCAGCGTCGAACGCACACGAACAATTGACTCGTCATCCTCAACTGCACCGAGCATAGAAAGAAGGGGGGTCATTTTAGTCGCCGACAAGTTGCCAAATTTTTTCATTGCCGCTGCACGAGCAACTAATTCCTTGTTAGGGGCTCTCGTCGTTGAAAATGGTGTAGCGTCCCCGGACTGAAGATGACAGCATTCGCGGAGCTTGGTTAGCAATCGTCCCATCTTGGTTCTTTGGTGCAAGGTATGCCGAGATTTAATAACGTTGTTGAACTATTCCAAGGGATTGTTCGTCGTTGCAAACCCAATGCCCGTCCAAAAGCATTGCCAGTTCGTGAAACTGCCTTTAAGCCACTGCTTTTCGAAATACTCGGCAAAGGTCGAAGTGTCTTCATCGGTACCTCAACGAGCGAGCGCACCGTCACGAAATGTGCGGAATTCTTCAGAGCCCTTACTGAAGTGTATGTTGTATACGTCACACAAGATCTTCTTGGCTTTCTTCTCCGGGATCGACCGTGTTCGCTGGAGCACCTTGGCGACAAGATGGTAGAAGCACATAAGATATCGGGGCGGCTCTTCACCACGAAATGCGTTCATGACACCATTGAACTGAGCATTGTCGGTGTCCCCATGACATTGGCAAGTCTTAAGTGGCGGGTTGTCAATTGGTGACACACATCCCGAAATGAAGAGACAGCAAGTTGGTACAGCTCCGTCGTACGCTGAGACGTTTGGAAGATTGCAATAAGGTGGAATGCTCGTGATTGATCCGATATACCACATATAATTGTTGGATAATCAATTTGTATAAGCTTGAATGTTGCGACGATGTGAAATACGAACTCACTCGGATTGCGGTCGAGTTGACGTATAAGCCGTTTCGTTGAGAAACCGAGAAAGAACGGGTGTTGGTCAGTTCCTCGACCAAGGCGTGGTTGCTCAGTCGCATCTACGCCAAATCCAAACGCGAAAACTTGAGACTCGGACTCACGACCCGTAAAGACGTACGGCGCAATCTTCTCAACAATCTCGTCATGTTGGTCGTGGTTGGCGAGGTGGTTGCGCCGAAAGGTCGACACATGCTGGCGTATTTGATCAAGCGGAGGGAGTTGCGATGCATCAATGCCGAAATAGACCGCCATCGACTTTCGGATTGCCGACGGGCGCATGTTGTTTCTGGCCATGTCTTGCGCGAAGGCCTTCAACTCGTACGTAAATGGTCGGATCTTGGGAGACTGAACAGCGGTGTGGTGCAAGTGAAGTTATTCAATTGTCGATTTCTTTGTCACAAGGCAAGTCTCCAACTTGCATCTCCATGCACAGGGTGTTGGGGAAAATCGTTTGCACACACTGACGATGCGCATGACAATATTTGGTATCGCATGTTGTGGTTAGCAACAAGGTATCCGCAGTCGACAAGAACGGAGTTGGCTCTTGTCCGTCTTCATTGTCTTCATGCCCTCAAGGATCTTGATTGCGGCAGTGTGATCCACCTGGATCACGACGGGTCTCCACGGTAACTTAGGCATCTTGCTTGTAAATCGATAGTGAGACTGAAGTGCCAGATTCGCAAATATTCACGTACGACCACGTGTTCTCCTTCGGCAACGGCCTTGTGTCCACACATTTTGAACAGGACCGGTCCGAAATAGCCGTGTTCAGACCGCTCCAAAATAGCGGGTTTCAGACCGGTCCAAAATCGACCCTTTCTAACCAGTCCAACAGTGGGTGTCCGTGGCAACTAGGTTAGGAACCACCCGCGTTTAGGACCATAGACATTTACCATGTCCCCGATTCAAGCAAACATCAAATGGAGTCACCGTACTTGTTGCAGTCCCAGTTCGAAGGCACTGGCGCTGCCTCTATGTTCGATGAAAGCGATGACTCTGATACCCTTTCCTATGCAAACGATGGCTCCGCTGAAGAAAGCGATATGAACGACTCACATGCGTGCGAAGCATTGCAAAAGATTGCGAAACACTACATTGAGATCGGTCCACGCCATTGCAAATGCCTCCGCGGAAAAGAAGATGCCATTGTCAAATAATTGACAAACTTATTCTACTTTACTCCGACTGAGAAAATGACTTCGATGACAACAACATTGGCACTTCTCCAGTGTGCACGAGAAGCGCAGCTTGCGCGGTCGCGCTCGGCTGGAGTAAGAAAGAGATTTGCATACTATGTGCCGTTCGTGGGCCGAGTTTGTCGTGAGGCGTTCCAGCATTGCTACAATGTGTCACACTCGACAGTTACTTGCTACAAAGCGAAACTATCGCGTGGCGAATTTCCTTAGCATTGTCACGGCGATTGTTCCCTATCCCTAGAATGATCTCCATTTTCGTTCATGCTCTGTAATGCCAGTTCATAAAGTAAGAATCTAATGATCAAGGTCCCAAAGACACTCTGGTCCTAAACTTCTCAGACACAGTGATCCTAAACGCCACGTTATCGAAATTGTTATATTTTTGACATGTCTAAATTTTTGGACGCGTGGCGGGTTCTCCTCACTTCACGACATTCCTCGCACTTCACCAGCATGCACGATCGTGTCATTACCCAAGGTTTTGTGCTTATCACGCGCCAAATCGACCAAGAAGAGTCAACTGCTATCGCGCAGGATCTGCGTGACCTCGATGGCTGAAATTTGGTGTTCGGGCAGGAAGGTATCGGTCCAGAGAACATGGACGCTCTCCGACAACAGCGTCCAGCTCCAGAACATATTGCGTCAAGAATGTGTAATATTTATCGGGACAATTGGTTGAGGGGTTTCTTATTCCTAGGCGACCCAGTGGACAGTGCTCAGATCACTTCCTGGTGGGATGTAGCGGCCACCTCATACGGACTTTACTTTTCTGTTGGGTTTTGCTCACCTTGATCACAAATGTATGCCGGCGGGGCTCATCGTTGCTCTCAAACCCGGCACGCATATCTTCGTTTATGGGTGGAACCGTTTGTTCCCCGATCGAAGAGAAGAGGTTCGGGTCGATTTGTGTGTTGGCGACGCTATAATTTTTCGCGGGGATCAAATCCACGCTGGAAGTGCGTACACCACCGAGAATATTCGCCTACACGCGTTCCTGGATGTCGTCGGTGTTCCACGGCCATACAACGTGACGTTTGTTCACCCGCTCATTACCTACGATCAAGAGGATATGACGATATGCTCTCTCCATGTCTGTGATTTTTCAGGCTCAGCAGCCACAATTCATCGCCATTTGGGTTGTGTACATTAAGCGCGTTTCAGCCTTCTTTGTCACACAACTCTTCGACGTCAACATCTTCATAACGACAAGATGGAATCGAATATGTCTGACTCGGTTATGTCCGAAAATAGTCATATCGGACAGCATCACGACGATCTTGACAGAACCGAACTATCAGACGAGGGCAACGAAATTTCGGACGTGAGCGAAACACCATCAGGGTGGGCTTGGAACGATCGCATGGTAAGAGCACCGGATACTGACCCTTCGGATCAAAGCTACAGTTCAGAAGATGAATGGATGTGAAACGAACGTCCTAATCGTGCATTCGATGCATAATCGAGTGCTAGTGGTCAATCCGAGTCGGACCGTGACTCTTCCGGCTTTGAAATACAGGTCATTTCGGAAATGTCACGGGGTAAAACGTGGGAATGTTGGGTGTGTCACCGAGCGACTCGACCACCCCCTCAATAACGTCCATTACGATTGAGATACCTCCAATGAAATCAACGATTGAAATTGAAGTGACCTATTGTATTCGCATAATTGGATTGTGGGAGATCGGACTACATTGCATTGAAGAGTAGATTAAGAGGTAATGAAACGTCATGTCCATGGATATGGATGAGTTCATACATGGCTTTTAGCTCGTTTGAACAATCATTGATGTCCTCATTGATAAAGGAATAAAGCCAACCCGGTTTCCTGGATACATATCAGAGGTTGCGATAATGGTTGATAAGAAAAAGCACTGTAATTCACTGCATAACTTAAGTGGCGATCACCGAGTGTGAAAAGATCCCTTTGGCGCTCCGTTACCCGTCACTCAAGTTGCATGTTGTAGAGATACAAAGCTGCATGTTGTGGAGATACATTTGAATCCTGTACACAATCAAAATACTACAACGTCAGTGTGAGTAAAACAAAAAGCCGCATTTCGCTGCAATTTCTCACAAACCTTGTACTCGCACGATAGCTCGGCCTCACCACGACGGGGAACGACCAACCAAAACAATAACAAAGACGAACAGAAAGAACAGAGATGTATAGACGCAGAAGAACAAAGTCAGAGAGGGGCTGGGGAGTATCGACCATGAGCAGCACACGATCTGGAAATGGCCCTTGCGACACTAGTCGTCCACTATCAGTAGGTGGTGGATCCACTGAGTCAAGTGGATCCACCGAGGAATCTACAGGAGAGTGACTGGCCGCTTCTTGCATAAACCGAGGTTAGGGCACAAACCCCTATGTGTGTGTGTTTGGGAATAAGTGGTGTGTGCTTTCAACCGTTTCATGCGTGTTTGTCATATTCTCTCCAGATAGAATGGGGTAATGGCATACGTAAGATTAGTCATCAGCTTGCAAAGTTGAGTGGTGGCATACAAAACTCATCCACAGCAGATTTCTTGTTGGGTTTTGTGGTGCGAGCATACTCGAAAGAGGTGCTCAGCATATTCTGGTCTGCGTCCTGCAACAATATAGCGTGGGCCACACAGCTTTGGTGTCTTACCATGTCTTATACCTGGTATTGTGTTTGCACATTATTTCTTGGTGCTTCTCTGCCACCACTTAGAATTCACGAGCCGGTCACTCCTTCTCTGAACCATTCCCACATCGCAAACTGCATCGTCTGCCCCGGATAACAATCATGAAGTGGATAGTGGTATCAACTCGTCTCACTGAAATGGAGTTTGGAGATTTTCGAGATGGTCTGATGTGCTGCTTCAACCTGTACTGTACGAAAAGTGATCCTGTGTGTTCGCTATGCATTGGTCTTCACGTGATGACCAAACGACGGTACGAGTGAGGGAGTCCCGACTATTACCACGCTGCAGTTGAGATCCAACAAAAGGAACGAATGGAACACGGTGAGACCGTAGATGAAGAAGTGGCGATGATGGCGCCTAAACGTGGTGGGAAGAAGTCGTGCTGCCCAACGCTGTGGTACGTCATTTGAATATCACCAGGTTGCGGTGAACGATGAGTTCCGCATGCGTGGCGGACTCTCGTGTTCGTGTATCGGAGCCCCACAGCTAACATACGCCATGCGCGAATATCTGGTCAAAGAAGACATGGAGGGTACGACCCCACGGCAGATATGGATCAAGATGACGAATGACCCCGTTTTACGATGCCACGTTGTGGCTGGTCAACCCCAGAAGAGTTTGCGGCCACCCTCAAGCATATCCAAACGCGACGTGGCACAAAGTACTCGCTCGAAGCACTGGAGTGATCGTGCGTGAATGGTCGTTCACCCCATGTATTGAAGCAAAAATGGCGTTTTTGTTTCGCCTCATCTTGAATGATGAAGATTATGTGCGTGTTGCCACAGGCATGACAACGACGCTTGATCATTAGCATCACCACGGTTGCCCTCCTTGAGAATTGCGCCAAGATCATTGCTCGCCCACCACGAGGTGGGGTAGGCGTGGTTCGGATATAACAGCACACATGACACCAATAGTACAAAGCATTTGTGCTTGTCACAGGCTAGCTATTCTTCCAGCTCGTGCCACTGTTGCTGCGCTTCCTTGTAGTGTCGACTGACAGATCACATTTATGCTGGATCCTGGCGATATCCTGCTCGCGTTGATTCATCACACAGCAATATTTTCGTCAAGCCCAGTCACTGAATCGTTGTGTTCTCCCTTGCCCCTTTCCTGACCCCCTTGATGATTTAGTACAGTGTTAGCTTTTGTCTTGGCCGCTTGGCATTCAAATTCAAGATACTAGATCCGCAAATGGGCTTTCATGGGCTAGTCTTTAACAGATCGCTTTGCTCTCTCTCGTGCTGATAACTCGTCACGAAGCTGCTGATTCATCGCTCATCAAACCGTTGCTGTCCGTCGTGGTAGAGGGCAGTGTAGGCCAATATGGACAACTCATTCTAGTGGGCTTGAACGACGACTTGCACTGCTCACTGACCAAACTGGAGTGTTCAAAATGTCTCGGGTGCTTCCGTAGCTGATGGAGAGACTGAGATGACTAGCGGCCTCTGGCGTTGCCACCGAGACAAGAGCTGAGCGAACGGGTGAACTTACTATCGCGATATGGAATGTGAACTTACGGCTACAGCTTGTTGAACACGACGCAATCACCAATAGCTGATCATTGCTGGAGAACTTTACACTAATACTCCACTGCATATCGTCTCGGTCTTGGCAAAAGTCTGGACGGAGAACACTAATACGGAAGAGGCAACCAGGTGAGTAAACATAGTAGTCGGTGTAATACTTGTCTGGAGTCACTCCAGTGGAGTGTCAACGAGATGAATAGTATCGCCGCTGATGCCATCCTGAACACGTTAATTGGATTGTATGTCGAGAACGTGGTGCCAAAGATGAACAGCACGCCGGGTAAGTGGTGCTTCCCTTTCAGCAAGGTGAACTCGCGCAAGCAGGCCGATCGAAGATCGACGGTCGTGTCTGTGTAAACCTGTCAACTTGTGAATTTTGCTATGTTGATGTATGAAGTAGCTATATTTAAGTTGTAATAATGTTGCTCTATGAAGTTGCGAAGTTGCGCGAAACAAACGCAAGTTCACATCACTGTACTCTGTCCAGCAAACGTAGTTCTTCGATTTACGAACATCGGGTGATGTGACCACGATGTTTTACGCTGACGCAAAGTTCATATTGAGTGACCTGGAGTACCCAGTCATAACGTGCGGTTTCACGGACCACTCTCGCAGCTATCAGCTCGCGGCCATGTTTGTGGTCAGCCGTCGAATAACTCTCGACTATATGCGGTGTTTCGATGCTTTGACGGTGAGATTCTGATATATTCGCGGACGACTACCTAGGATTGAGTTTGTGATGGGTAATGCTGAAGATGCTCAATGCTCAGGAATACAGGTTGTACCCGAGCTAGGCGGTGCCACAGTGCTGATGTGTTTTTACGTCGTGTACAGCGTATCATGAAAGTCAGCATCCACCTGATTCTGAGTCAGTTTTTTTGTTGCCGTGTCGTCGTTTCTAGGAGTTCCTTTGCAAGACATAGACCATTCGATTCGTCTTTTTGCGGTCTATAACGCAAACATAACCATACCGCAACCAGATGTGCCAAAACAAAAAATCAGCGAAATCCACTGCATTTTCCGAGCCATTTTAGTATCTGGTGTGGCCTCCACGGGCAGCTCGGACAGCGTCCACGCGTGCAGGCATCGAACGAACACACATACCATTGTATTCGTCGTCGAGGCTGTACCAAATTTGTGTCAGCTTCATCTTGAGGTCATCGAGGATGGAGCTGAGGTGTGGTGAAGCTTCGCCTTCATCATAGCCCAGACATTCTGGATAGGATTTAGATCAGGACTTTGCGGTGGGTGCCCGAGATCCACTAACTCCAATTCACAGAGACACTCAATCGATTGGCGGGCTCGGTGAGCAGGAGCATTATCCTGGACGTACTTAGTTGGCCCAGAATATCCCTCGGATTTTCTTTGGTCAATGGAGTCTCAGAGCGAAGCATGTTTTAGTAGTAGTCACCGTTCACGGAGCCCGTGCAAAAAGGCAGAAATCCGGTCCCATGGCCGGAGATAGTGGCGTACACCATAAGACTCTTGCGTCCCGACTTGAAGGTCGGTAGGACACACTTGCTGTTGAATGCTTCATTTGCCCGGCCCCAAACACTCGCCCACTCTTGCCGTGTATCTCAACTCTGGCCTCGTCTGCGAATAACGTGTCTTTCCAGTCTTCTTCCGTCATCGCCTCGTGCTTCTTGGCATATGCCAGTCGCTTACGGCGGTGAGCGCGGGAGAGGAACGGCTTCTTGCGAGCGGCACAACCAATAAGACCGGTGGCATTGAGACGGTTTCGGAAGAGCTGGGCACACCTAGCTCCTCAATCGGTGAAAAAATGGCTACACAACACGAAAATGTCGTCATCAGATCTGGGTGGATGCTAACTTTCATGATACGCTGTACAACGTCCGAAAGAAGATTCACTCATGCTAGTGTGCTCAAATCTGTGTCGATCGGGATTATGGAGATGCACTTCACAACTGATCTTCAAGAATTCTTCCGCACGCGCGACTCCGTGGTTAATCGTTGGTCTAAAGTCAAGGGGTTGGACGTTTGTAAAGTATTTCGATCAACAGTAGCTCACCGGTCGGTAGTGGCGTTGACAAGCCTTTCATACTCCACTGGGTTATGCTGCGACAAACAACCCGTGTGAGATTTTTTGGCCGCAAGTCTGAAGAGCTACTTTAAACGTCGGCGTTGTCACATGGAACTACTTCTTCAAAAGCTCAAGGAAGTAATTGATGTGATTGATGTGACTCCTATCAATCCCCTAGCCACTGCCAATCTCATGCCAACAGCACCGACCGATGTGCCCACTGCAGCGAGGCTGATGTTGGAGGCGGGAAAGCTGAGGATCGTTCAAAGCGAGTCGAAAGAAATAGTCCGTGCGAGCCACATCAAGCAAAAGCGAGCGTCAAAGGATTCAACAGTGACTGATCACACCCCATCAGGCACCAACTCAACCGAGACAGTTCAAAAGTCGCGTCATCGGCAAGCGTAAGATCAAAACGACTAAGGTATCTGCGAAGAAAAAAACACCGGGTACGGCACAACCCTCCGCGAAGAACACAGCAGTCGCAGTGAAAGCTTCCACGAAAACGAAGAAAGTCGTCACTTTACCTAAGCCATTAAGACCACCGGCAGCCTCGATGACAGCCTACTCGACTACAGAGAACACTCCGGTTGCAGCGGCCATTGAGACAATCACAGGTGAAGCTGAAAGTGCAACCGTTGCAAATTGTGATGTTTCCCGTGACGCGAACGTGTCTCTAGGTCTCAGCACGTGCTCGCGAGGTACAGCTTCTGCTGAGTTAGATTTGTACAGACGCCCTGAGACGGTGTAGAGTAAGGAACATGACAAAAATACACATCCAACCAATGATCCGATCCGTTTCTTCAGTCTCTCCCTCTGGCGCTCTGCGCGCTTCAAATCTAGGTCCTACCACCAACGTCCCACCATGAGCGAATTCCACTTACTCGAGCAAGCTGCACCAATCATCGAAGACCAATGCTGCCGCGGTCGCTGCCTCGTCGAAAAGATAAGATTCTTATCGCGAGTGAAATTCGAATGTCTAGACGAGAGAAGCGAACTTAAATTCTGTCTACGCTGGCCACGCTCATGGTTGCATATGAAGCGACACCTAAGCGAGTTTACACAACCGGGGAGCGCATTCGCTTCCGCTACTGCCTCCCATTCATCGGCAACGTTTGTCGGAATGCTTTTTAAATGCTTTGACGTCTCCGCCCAACGGTTGCGCGGTACAGGCGTCAAATCATACGTGGTCGGCTTACATAGGAGATACACGAAGCAACTATTTTGTATCCGTGCAGTCGAGCGATAGTTCAGGGTAGATCAAGTGTGTTTCATTTGACTACGAGCTCCTTAACTCCAATCTGCAAGATACCATTACCACACTTGCGCATACTGATATCTAATTGGAGGGACACAATTGGGTTGGAGATGATATCTAACGGGAGGTGTGAATGCTATTGGTGTTGATATTAAGCGGCTGTCTCTACGGACAGCTCACACCACTGTTTAGTGATCACCTTTGTCTGGTTCGAAGATATCGATAGTTGCCTTTGCCGTTCTAGGCTTCGTTTGTCGCGTGTGTCGATGTCGTGTCTAAGTGTGCCTGCCTAGTATCCCTATTTGAGCGAAAGATCTTGTGATTTTTACTTGAACTAGTAGTTGAGTCGTGGTCGCTCTATATAGGCAGAAGTATGGAAGTCGGTGAAGCTGTGACGTGCCAGTTGATGATTTAGGAGAGGTCGAGACAGCAACTCCATTCAGCAGGGTGGCCAACCTACAATCTCCAGTACTTTGAAGACGCAGCCGTAAAAGAAAAGCGGTATGGAAAACCTAATAGATAGATGGTTGTTGGACCGCGGAGTACTTATGAACCCCCCCCATACCCCATATCACTGTGAATCATATCAACAAAAAGTCGTTCATCCACTGCGCATTCTGAGATCCAGTCTGGATCCCGGAATGGATATTACAAGCCAATATTTCGTTAGTTGACGTTTTTTTAACAAGACGAGTTTATTCTCTCGAGTACATCTAGGAGCTACGTTTCCTCCCAATCTTGGCTAGCGCTTGATTCTGAGTCAGCATTTCCGAACGTTGGAATGCATTTGTGCTTGGATTTTCTGGCTCAGTCACCTTTTCTTAAACTCTTTCATGCAATGATTGCAAGTACCGCCTTTGTCGTTGTTGCGCTTTCGTGCTTCCACTCGTTCTTTCCTGTCGGAGTTTTCGCCACAATAGCGCTGGTGATTGTTCTAGGACTTTGATTTGGCAAAATGGCGAGATAGTGGAAGCAAATGGTCTTGTGGAAAGCGACGGCTTCAGTTGAGCCGTCCTTCTGCTCCACACGTTTGACAAGCGCATCGCAATGGAGCGATGCATTTTCTTCGTCGTAGGTGACCCCTACATGAAGAAGATCACCGCGAAACAAAGAAATGTTTCTGGCTGAGAGTTCAATTCGCTTCCGTTTTTGCTCGTACGCCGGACCATTAAATGATTGTGGGAAATATCCAAATGCGTCTTGTCTGATAATGCCACAATTACTGAGGCCTGGACCTAATTGTACTGGATTAGGGTCTTTGATGTACCATATGTTTGGACGTCGCGATGAACGTCCTGGGGCATTCCCCCAGGTTGTGGCTTTATCGCCTTCCAATTGTGGATTTCCCAACCAAAGTACACACTCTGCATAGTGTTGTTGATTGCATCGTGTGCCGCTGTACTCTCAATCGTTACGCGCGCCATTAGGCGCTTGTTGTCGTTTTCCGGCTCATAGATTTTATTGAAGATGGGCTCAAAAGCGAGTTGATTCGCGGTCTTGTCGCGGAGTAGTGTCACCATTTCTTCGGTCAAGGCGTTCTTTAAGACAAGGTATCCATCGTGGTAAAAGGTCAATCGTATCTTAAAGTGAGCCTTTTTGCTTAAATTCTCCGCCCCCATAGTCGTGCTCAACATCTTCGCGATCGGGAAATCACCATCCATTACTGGTCTGTGTGCAGTGTACAGTGCACTGCTGAACGGGTTTCTCATTAGCAGGGGTAGGTTCCGCGCCTTGCGCTTGCGCATGCGCCATCGGTGCAGAGAAGATTCATCCCAGCATACTACACCCACCAATGTGTTATGAGTTGCCATTTTATAACCCCTCTCTCCGATTGATCAATTTTATGATGGTTGTTCGCCACTGGCCAAGTTTGTCCCTCACGTGCGAAACCTGTCGATGGCCAGCCGACGCCCATGGTGAGGCTCCCTGTGTGTACACTCAAGGCTAAAGCAAAGGAGTAGTTAGCGAAGGCCACAGACGTGTTGATCAATGCTACTCACTCTTTCATTTCCGCTCGATTTTTTCAAAGTCCGTTCTTTCACTTATCTCGGTCCCACCCCCGGCTCTACTCCAGCATTGCAGATATGTCAAGAATTGAGTGATGTTTAGCTTTTTGCTAGAGGGTTTGCAAAAGGGTTAACGCGACTGGAACGCCACTCAGCAAGGATCCCGACCTGTTGGCTACTTGTCTATCAAGTCAACACGAATGTCCCGACGGAA
>JAADWU010000410.1:0-12771 GCA_023336255.1 Pythium graminicola
CGAGCCAAAAATGCATCACTCGCATCGATTTGCATCACTCGGAGCTTATATTAGAAAACCCTGGTACAAAAATGCATCACTCGGAGTAGCTCCAAATCCGCTCCTATTTGGCTCGGAAAACAATAGGAGTGATGCGTGTTTTAGGCACCCTAAACCCACTACTGTAAATACAGTACAGAACTGTTTTGTGTCGGTAGATCTCCGAGAACAGCATGTTTTGCTGTGTACAAACCGTAGGCTGTTATCATGTCAAAGTACACACCGTAACTGGTTACGTAACCCTACCTGACATGTCTTGTTGTCATCGGTCAATATGGACATCTCCATGTTTGTATGGGTTACACTTTTGATGTTGCAGAGGAACTATACTGAGTTATGCTATTCCGTCTGCAAATAGTTGTGTTGGAAAACACAACGGCTTCGTGCGCCACAATCATGAGCTTTTCTTTTGGTAACAATGCTACGAACTCCAATGGCGTAGGGTCGACAGGAAACAGCGCATTTGGTTCTGCCGGCGGTAGTTTTGGCGGCGCACCTGGCGTCAAAGGCGGCGATCAAACGAATCCTTTTAGCGCTGGGTTGAAACCTGGTGGCTTTGGCGCAGCAAACATTTCGCAAATTCCTCAAGCGAGTGGAACACAAGGAGACACGACGAATCCGCCATCAAGATGGCATTCTTGGGCTAATGACGGCGGTGTGTTTGGGGTACAACCAGCGGCGAATGATTTCTTTGGCGCGCCACCGGTGCCTACGAATGGATTCGGCATAAGCAACAAGACGAGCGGATCGACAGGCAGCGCATTTGGTGGCGGTGTGGCGACTGGGACGAGCGCTTTCACCACCAACACGACGGCGTCGCCGTTCGCGATACCGAAACCAACAAATGCTTCTCCATTTAGCCAGCCGAGTGGCTTTGGTGCGATGCGAACATTCACACGTGGTTTTACCACAGTCTCTGGGGCTACACCGTCTGGTGATGGCGGTACGTTTGACGGTATGACTGGAACGAGTGCTTTTGATGTGAAGGATCCAAGTCCCTTTGCTCCACGGAAAAAGATGGGTGCCTTTGGCGCTCCATCCGCGACAACTGGGGGGTTTGCTGGCTTTAGTGCATCTCCAGCATCAGTTCAGTCGACTCAATCACAGGTCGGTACAGGCAATCCGCCGTACCAAGTCACACGAGAACAAGACGGCGAAGGGGGTTCGGTAAACTCCTATTCGATTTCGCGAATGCCTGCGTACACACACAAGTCGTCGGAAGAACTACGGTATGAAGACCATATCAAACGCACTGACCCCGCGAAGGCACAAACGATCGCGACTCAGAATCCTCCACAAACCAACGCAGCTGGTGGCTTCGGAACACCAAGCGGATTCGGTTCAGGTCTTTCAGCCTTCGGATCACAGGGCGGGTTCACTTCGTTCAAGACTCCTGCAGCGACGCCAGCTACAAATCCGTTCGCAGTACCAGCACCGACAAGACATGGTTTTTTTGGAGGATTCGGGCCCTTCACGTCGGGATTTGCATTCACATTTGGTCAACCAGGTGCGGGGGTTACTCCACCAAGCATGAATGGTAATGCAGTCTTGACCGAGGGAGGCGCATTCGGTACACCTAATGGGTTTGCAGGCGGTTTCTCGTTTGGTAAGCCGATTACACAATCAGCCGTCCCTGCTAGTGGTGGCATATTTGGCCAGAATACTGGTGCGGCTTTTCCGGTCGGTGGGCCACCGAGTAAAACTTCCTGCTCCTTGCCGACAAACTTCCGAACTGGTACGTTTTTTGTCTTGAAGATGTAACCGCTTTTCACTCACCGCATTACTGTACATAGAGGAATTGCAAGGGTATTTATTGAAAAAATCTTATGGTGGGAAGTGGGAGTGGCGATGGTTCGAGACCAACGGCTCCTCCTTAAAGTACTACAAGACCCAGGGCAACAAGCTTCGAGCGGAGCTCAATTTGCTCCAGGCTGGTACAATTGCACTCAAAGGTAAGACGTCGTCGCGTACAATGAAGTTTCACAGACGCGGAAAGATCAGTGTCTAATTGTGTTTTGCTTACATAGATGGTTCCGAGGAGTTTTCAATCGAACTCAATGGGTGTCTTTACACTCTGAAGGCGAAATCCCCAGCAGAAGCGACATTTTGGGTCGAGGTACGTCATGCCAAGAACGGTTGCACCGATGATGTAGTCTTGTCTGATAATTGTTTCTGTGTACCATAGGCGCTCACGTGGCGCAAGGGAGGGGGCGTATTCACACACAGAAATTCCGACATTGCCTGTGCTGACCCTATCTCATCGGCACTGAATAGTCTCTCACTTGATGAACAAAACTCCACAACAAAGACTTCATCGACCAACACGACCAAGGCAAATGAGTCTGGACGCGGTGGCCCTCCAAAACTGGCGTTCTCTTTCGGTGTGGCTGTTACCGGTGTCACGCACTCTTCCACAAGTGGCGTCAGCGGTGTTGGTGTCGCGACGGCTGGTACAACTGGCGGTTCTGGTACTACTGGTACCACGAGAGGATTTTCATTCGGCGTGCCGACCACCAAACCTGTGGCTTTTGAACAGAAGAAGAGTGATGATACTCAGTCGACTGGCGGGTCATATTTTAGCAGTGCGGGCACCACAGCCACAGATTTCGGATTCTCTTTCGGTCAAAGCACTTCAACGCCAGTTCCACCATCCGGGTTCGTTTTTGGCGAGAACACGACCGGTTTTACTGAGCCACGAACACGTTTTGGTACTGGTGCTACTAGAGGGTTTGGGCCACCCGCAGCGACCCAAACTGCATCGAGTACACCAATCTCTGGTGTTTTTACGACTAATGCAAGCAACAAGACTGTCTTCGGACCCAATATTGCCACAGCGACTGGTGATACATATTCAAGCACTATGAAAACGGTTTTCAGCTTCGGTGCTGGTGCTGGATCGACTACCACCACTAGAATGAGCAGCAACAACTCGTCTCAAAGAAAGTCTGTTCTCGTTGGTGGCGGCGGGGATGCCTTGCCAACCACTCAAGAGCTCTTGGAAACCTGTCGTCAGCGTTTCCAATCCCTTCCATTTTTATGGGCAATTCGCATTCGTCTTCATCATCCGTGGTCAGGGACACCAATGCTCGTGGGAAAGACTAGCCTTCCAGAAAGCGTCGAAAACGAAATGTTCGATAAGCTCGCATTCTTGCGGCCCCTAAGGCATGGGGCAAAACGAAAGGCGGGTACTGGGACGCCGTTCGCCGGAATAAACTATTTGAGAAGCGTGGCTGAAAAGCAACCGTTTGAAGAGGCCGACTTGTTCACAGCACTAGAGCTTTTGGAAGTGCTCAAGACCACGACACGAGATGCCGAAGCAAAGTTGCAGCAATATGTCAACCAAAGTCAGCAATGTCACCCATTGATGTTATTGGCAATGGCTCGTCTTGTGTCTCGAAGCAAAGTCATACTGCGTGTTCAAGCGGAGGAGTTGATCGAGCTTTTTCAGGCCCTCTACCCGGAAGCAGCCAAACTCTGGCTCTCTGGGTCAGAGCAGAAACTGCTAGCTGATAAAAACGCCAGTGGGAAACTCAAGACAGGAACCAAAAACTCGGCAAACGTGAAAGAACAATGGGAGAAACTCAAGAAAGACCAAAAATGCACCTCGACCGCGATGGACGACTTGATGAAGATGGCTGGTCTTGCCCGCGTGAAGCGATCAGCGATCACCATGTTCAAGAGCGCACTAGCTTTCCAACAGATGACGTCAGAACAGCGCAAGAAGAACGCGAGGGCGATGAACTATTGTTTTGTTGGAAACCCCGGAACTGGTAAGACATCAGTCGCCAAACTGTTTGCTCGCATCCTCCACGACTCTGGCATGCGACGAACCAGCAACGTTTTACTGCGAGGTGCGCAAGAGCTGAAAAGCAATGGTGCAGACAAGTTTCGAGATGAGATCAAGAGTGCGATGGGCGGAGTTGTGTTTATTGACGAAGCGTACGAGCTGGACCCAAGTAGTGATCCAAAGGGAAAAGCTATCGTTGCCGAGATTTTGATTGCAGCAGAAGAGCACCGCCATGACCTCTCAATGATTCTTGCCGGATACAAAGACGATATCGAGCAAAAGTTGTATGCATACAACGACGGTGTACGTAGTCGATTCACGGAAGTGATGTTTGAAGACTTTGACGAAAGCGACTTACGAGTGATCTGGGATGGACTTTTGAAGGAGCGCGAATGGAAATGTGATGATAAAGTCTCAAAGATTGCTTGTCGACGACTCGCTCGTGGTGCAGGTAAGAAAGGATTTGGGAATGCCCGCGCTGTGCGTCAGTTGTTCGAACACGCTGCTGGAGAAGCGATGACACGAGAAGATTTCCGTGGTGTGCTGGAACTTCGAGCTGTTGATGTGATTGGTGACCGACCATCCAAGAACCCAAAGCTCGACGCTCTTGTTCGAGAACTCGACACCAAGATTGGGTGGAAGCGAGTCAAGGAGCAGGTGAAGGAACTGATCGATATTTGTGACGTCAATTACGAACGAGAGTTGAATGGAAGAGATCCAGTACCCGTGGTGATGAACAGACTGTTCTTGGGAAATCCAGGAACAGGAAAGACTACATGTGCTGCTCTATATGGTAGACTACTCAAGCTCCTTGGATTCTTATCGAATGGAGAAGTAGTGAAGAAGACCGCGGGAGATTTTCTGGGTGAGTTTGTTGGCCAATCACAGACCAAGACCAATGAGATTTTGAAGCTCGCCACGGGCAAGTTGCTCATCATTGATGAAGCCTACAATCTAGACGGAAGCTCGTTCGGCAAGCAAGTGCTTGATGTACTTGTCGAGAAAATTCAGGGCTCAGACACGGACGACATTGCGGTTATTCTCATTGGGTACGAACACCAGATGACCGAGATGCTCCGGAAGCAGAATCCAGGACTTGTGCGTCGCTTTCCGATCGAATACGCGTTCTATTTCGAAGACTACGAGGATCACGAACTCTTCGAGATTTTTTCATCCGCCTGTGAACACCACAATGTCGATTGTCCGCTTGACGTTGCTGAAGAAGTTATCAGAATCCTGTCCATGCAGCGGCGTCAACCTAACTTTGGAAATGCTGGTGCAGTTGAAATGCTACTGAAGAACGCTATTGCAAATGCATTGAAACGACCTGTTCAGCTGGGTCACATGCACATTTTGCTTCAGGTGGAGGACCTTGAGAACGAGATGTCGAAACGCGCCCACGATCTTGGAAATGACAAGACAAGAGAGCCTGAAGATCCGCTCCAAGCCCTCGACACACTTTGCCGAATGGACAATATCAAACAGGAGTTGCAACGACTGCGCACTCGTTTCAAGGTGGCTGAAGAAGAAGGCGAAGAGCGACCCGAAATTGGCCATTTCGTCTTTCGTGGGTCACCTGGCACGGGCAAAACGACGGTCGCTCGAACCATGGGCAAGATTCTTCACCATATGGGTCTCTTGAGTTCTGATCGTGTCGTGGAGACTTCGGGATTGAATTTGACTGGTGAATATGTCGGACACACAAAGAAGAAAGTTGAAGAGCAGCTAAGCCAAGCTCGTGGGGCGATACTCTTCATTGACGAAGCATACGAGCTGGGTAAAGGTCACTATGGGGAAGAGGCAATGACGACACTCGTGGCCGCTATGACGGATCCAACGTACGACGGAATGGTGATCATCATTGCTGGCTATCCGGCCGACATGGACGTGATGTTCGACCGAAATGCCGGACTCAAGAGTCGTTTCACACGTTTTCTCGAGTTTCCCGACTGGGAGACAAGTGATTGTATCTCGTTTCTGCAGTCTCGTAGCACCCGAGAGAAGTATGCGATGGCCGAAGATGCTACTGACAAGCTTCGGGAGTTGTTTGACGCGATACGAATGCTTCCCGGCTTTGGCAATGGTCGAGATGTCGACAAAGTCTGGAAATGCATTCTCGAGTGTCGAGCGCAACGAGTCGTCGGTCGACCGGAGTTGGAGCGTACGATCACGCTTGAGGACGTGGAAGCCGCAAGCCACCGCGTACTGGCTGCGCGAGAGCCACCCAAAGCGAAGCGACTTAGTCGTCCAGACATGACTGGGTTTGAGCATCTGCAGTTGGACAGTTCTACTAGCGAATCCCTACAAGTGCAATCGGCAGCGGACGTCACGACCAAGCAAGAGAAGGAAACGGGAACAGTATCGACGGTACACGAGAAGGCTGATGAACTGGACGATAGCACGAAGGATGATGATGTCAATCGAGATCCTGGAGTCTTGGATGCCGTGTGGGAAGAGCTAGAGCAAGCGAAACAAGCCTACAAACAATTGCTTCAAGACATGAGAGACGCCGATGATAAGAAGCACGAAGAAGCACATCGCAAAGCTGAGGCATACCAAGCGGCTCAATCGAAACTCCGTCGCCTTGGAAAATGTCCTGCAGGGTACGAGTGGCGACAGGTCGGAGGTGGATGGCGCTGCGCCGGTGGTAGTCACTTCGTGACAGACGCTATGTTGGAGAATTTAGAGAAAAGCTTGTAAGGTATTGAAGGTCGTGAGTCTTTAAGGATTATTATACGTACTCGATAAATGAGCTATCTTACTCGATTTTTTTTTATTATTGTATAAGGTTGATATCTACGTGAGCGAAAGCGCTGTTCCCGACATCTAACTCTATCTGCAGATCACGCCAACATCCAACAAAGTTCCCGTGCCGTCGGACGCTTTGCTGGATCTTGATTCAGACAACTTTCCACAATCTTTTGGATCCGGTACGGACAATCCGTTCCAAGTCGTGGACGCAATGTGCCCTGTGCCACACGACGCAAAATCTCTTGGGGCTTGAGTTGGTCTTTGCCCTCACAGTAAGGTACTTGACACGTATCGAGCTCTACGAGCAATATCCCAAACGAGTAAACGTCCGACTTAGCTGTACATCTCGCTCCTCCAAGGACTTCGGGAGCCATTCCGAACTGCGATTCAGCATCAGCACCGTTCGTACGATACATTTTAACGCCAAAATCAATCAGTTTCGGCTCCCATCTGTCACTCATCAGCACGTTCTTGGAGGCAACGTCACAATGAACAACCGTTGGGACCTGCGAGTGCATGTATGCCAGGGCACCAGCGATATTGCGTGCAATTGGGAGCTTGTTTTCTTCCCACGTGAGATGCCGACCTTGGGTACGAAGGAAATCCATGAGATTGCCATGAGGCAGGTACTCCATGACCATGACGAGGGTCTCGAGGCCAGTCCAGGCAACACCGAGGAATTTCACAATGTTGGGATGTTCGAGTGACGCACTCAACTGGATTTCGTGTGCAAACATCTCAATGTCTTCAATGGACTGCGGTCGATTACGCTGGAGACGCTTGAGAGCGATCGCTTGATGATTGAGACGGCCCATCCACACTTCACTGCCATCGCCCTGGTCAATGAGTTTGTCAAAATGGATCTGCTCGTATTCGATTCGTTTGTCGCAGAGGCGTGGATCGTCCACAAGGATGCTTGCTATCGAACTTGTTCCGGTCGCTGGTTTACTGCCCTTCAACTCAGCCAAATGTCCACCATCAATGGTTGTTGTTTCGTACTCGGTGCTTGCAGATAATCGATTCTTCCGGTGGGTTCGCCCTGGCGGCAACAGAGGCGATGGATCAACACTACGCAGCGCTGTCGATTCCTTCTTTTGTTTGCGCGCAAGCAGAAACCACCAGACCAATACGGCGACGACGAGAATCACCACCACGACAATAGGAATCAAAATGAGTGTTTTGGATCCACTAGAAGATCCACTAGAGTTGACATGGGAATCTCCTGAAGGCGATGGACGTGAAATGATGGTTGAGGAGTTCGTGCCTGAAATTCTTGGAGCAACAGCGGGGGAGCTGGAGGTGGTGGGAGCACTAGCAGAGGAGGCAGAACTGGAGGAAGGGTCCAACGATCTACCCGACCCAACCGTCTGAAACTGCTTCAACCACGCTGTGACGAGGCTGCTTGGTTTGGGTGGCTTCATCCGACTCAGTTTGTCGCTGTTAATTTGGTCGGCCAACGCACAGGCGACGACGAGGGAACCGGTACCGTATTTCTCTTTCTGGCCTCCCGTCGTGCCGCACATTCCGTAACTCGGTTCACGATCTACGGTCATGGTGTGAATGGCTGGTACTTTGTACGTCTTGCCATCACCGGACCACGTGTGCATGGTGATCCGGATTTCCGGAGTCTGATCATCACTGCCGCCCGTCGACCACATCGAGAGATGGATGTTTCCATCACTCGTAAAGGTATCAGCGACACAAAGTGACATCGAATTCATTTGATCACCATTGCATTGGCTGGACTTGGACCACGTGGAGCCATCGGATTGCGTACAAGATTGTGTGGTGCACTGTTTCGTGTATATTGACATTGGGATGGCGATGTCCGCCATGGAGACGCCATCCAGGGTTTTGATACGCACAAGGTTGTTACTCGGATCGACCGCATACCCTGAATCCCACGCGAGTGCCCGTTGAAGGAGACCAGGAAGGTCACTAAACTTCACATTGGCTGCATCAAGTCTTGACTGGATCGCAGCGGGCATGACAGAGGGCGAGATGCCAGGCGCTTTGACGTTTTTCCGATACTGACGGTACAGTTGTTGCGCAAGATCCGACGTCGTCCCATCAAATCGGAAGGAGGAATCGAGATACATGGATGCATCATCGGTAGTCGACTGGCTCGACATGACGTGGAAGTGGTGGGTGGTCTTGACTGGGACCAATGTGCCAAAAGCGTAATTGACAATGCTTGTGGTGGTTGAGATCGTCAGTGCTCGTCTCTTCTACAGAGGCAGAGAGTATTAATACCTGGTCACCAAGTGGTGTGTTTCCACCACTTGGTCATCCGACTCCCGTGGTTATATCTCCCAACATCAAACAAAACCAACGACAGAGAGAGAGAGACAACTACAGGATTGGTCATCCAGTTAAGACATCTCTCCCAACCAGAATCAACTAAGAAGCTGGATGTATCCCCAAATCCCACGCACCAGGTGGGAGCAGATGAGAAATCGTGTCCGACACTTGGAGACTGTATTTCCAGATCTATACTCATGTAGTCGAATACGTTTGTGAAGGAGATACAAACGCCCTTCAACCGGATTGGTTCTATGCCTGTGGACTCGTTGGACTTAACCATGATAAACTCAACACCATTCACGTTGCATGAACTCTTGTGTATTGTTCATAGCAAAACTACAAAGATGACGACTTTGGCTAGAATAAAGGCCCCCTTGCGTGCAATCTTCCAAAACTCGGACTTGTGTTGCGTGAGTTCATTCTGCGCCTTTGCCATTGCATTCCCATCCGCCTGAAGCGTCGACATGGTCCTGTGTAGCTTGTCGGCGGAGGCTTGAAAGTCATCAACGTTGATTGAGATCACCGCGTCGTGGGGGATCAAAGCCGTGGGGATTTCGTGGATACTCGCACGAACGTCTTCTGGAAGCCGGACGATCTTGTCATCCTCGTCCACAAGCTCAGGATACTCGGGTACCAGCAGCACATGTGGAGTCTTGTACTTACCACTGTTGGCGAGTGTGATCACACGTCGGAATGCCGTGTTATCTGAGGACAAGGTCTTGCACGCCTCGACACTCACGCAGTTGATGAGGATACCAAACGGCACTTCAGGGACTGCAATCGAGTCCAACACGCGCTCCATCGTCGCCACGTCTTGGCTCATAACACGACCGTTCTCGAGTCGGACGACGAAGCAGAGCTTGATGCGTGGGCCACTTGTGCGAAGGGCACGGGTGATGGCTCGGGCAGCGGTGCGCTCAGACGAGGGATCGGCCAGTCCTGGGGTGTCCGTGTAGACGACCTCGTGATGGTGGTCGATGCAAGTCTGTACATCTCGCGTCAATCCCCCACCATAACTCACACCAGACGCGAAGACAGCACGCTGCGCGAGGCAGTTGAGCAGGGTGCTCTTGCCGACCCCCGGGTTACCGATGAACAACCAGCTTTCTACCATGGCGGCCAAGAAGAGCAAGTCGTAGTGAGATAAGACTACACAGAAAAACTGACAGAGGGGAGGGCAACTTGGTTGGTGACAGAGTATCACTCATGCTGTGTGGGAGAAACGCGTCCTGCTACCAGATTGAATCAACTCGTGATGAGAACCTAGGACATGGACAAGCGTTTAAGAGGCTATGAAACCACGTGCACTGCGTCTTCGTCACCACTTGCATTGGTCGTCGTCCAGCTAATGACCTCTTGCGTACATATGTGGTCTCGCATCCAACCGACCACCCTGCTGTTGCACTGACCACAAATAATGAATATTCAACACTTTCACCAAGTGTGAATCAGTACCCTGATGTTACGACTGACCTGGTCTGAAGTGCTTTCACTCTCTCCCTCTTGTAAATACCAGCGGGTGGATGGTAGAGGACGACATACCTGCTCTTCCTTGTGCTCATTCCTGTTCGTTTCTCCATCCTTGGTTCCTTAGTTCACAACTCCCACTTCCTGTTCTACTAACTCCACTCGTCAACACTCTTTTCCCTACCATGGTCATCCGTGAAAATCGCTTGTTCCTTGGGAATCCTGGCACCGGCAAGAGTACTCTCATCAACTGTCTCATTGGAGAGTCCAAACTCCAGTCAGGTCTCAGCTGGGGAGGTGGTCTCACACAGGACTACCGTCGTATTGAGCACGATGGCATCGCGTACATGGATACCCCTGGGCTCGCTGATCAAGCCATCGCTGAGAAGGCAGCACAAGCCATCACGACGGCCCTCCGACAAGGTGGCACGTATAAACTCTTCTTCATGATGCGGATTCAGAATGGACGTGTGGTGAGTGAGGATCTCGTGACGCTCGAACGCGTGCTCGGTGCGATCGAACTTGATGCAGCAGCTATCAAGTTCGCAGCCATCTTCAACAATGTTGACAAGCGTCAGTACCCATCCCTGATCCAGCCAGGCAGTGAGGCCTTCGATTCAGTCAAGCGAGTGGTCAATGGGCGATCGTTCCATACCGATGCGTATTGCTTTATCGAACAGATTGATTCACTCGAAGAAGCTTCCAATACGATTGTATCACTACCACCTCATGTACGAGAGTTTATGGATGTGGAAGCGCGATCAATGCGCATCGATCCCCGTGTTGTCAAGGCAATCGATCCACGAGGGTTTGCTGAACAGGCTCAAGCCATGCGTGAAGAGATGGAGAATCTGCTCACGAGCCGTGGGGCCTTGTTGGCAACGTTAGCGATGCAAGAGACAGTTTACGATCGAGCACGACAGGACGGGCAGGCCATAAAACGCAATCTAAATGCATCAACGACGGGACTTCCATTGTCGCCGACGAGTGGGTACTTGATTCTTCCCGAGACCCCGCCCGCAGGTCCCACGACCAACAAACCGATGTCACCGACCCGCAAGAAAACGCTACTTCTGGCGGCAGTCGGCATTGCTGCTGTTGTGCTCATCCTTGTGATCAGTGTCGTGGCCACACGAGGCAGTGATAACAAGTCGAAGACCGAACCATCAGCACCAAATACGTCGACGAATAACAACTCCAGTGCTCCTCACACGGGTTCGTTGTCTGGCCATGTTATCGCTAATACGCCTCAGCCATCTCTGCAGAAGAATTCGACATCTCCCCAGAATTCGACATCTCCCCAGAATTCGGCATCTCTCCAGAATTCGACATCTCCCCAGAATTCGACATTTCCGCAGAATTCACCAGATGCCAATGCGACGAAAACCACTGGCGGTTCGTTGGGAAGCGAGCTCATACAAACCGCTACTACCCGTCCACCCGCCAACGATGGGGCCGACTTCAGTGCGAAGAACACGGCCACTTCGCCAGCGACGACACCACCAACAGCACGATCGAATTAGTCGAATGCGGATCCCAGGCATCAGGATCAGAACTAAACCTTCATAGACCTACGTAAGGTCTGCATACTGTAGCTCTCTTACGGCATGAATGATGCTTTAATTCACAATAGTACAAACGAGAGATAGAATACAGATAAAGAATCCTTAGCTGACACATGAAGTAGCGAATCTGGGCCCAGCGAAGTGAACATGCTGTCGACACGACGCTGTTCCTGTGATGCGTCGGGTACAATTAGCTGGTTTGACAGTGAATATAGAACTTCAGTATCTGAAAAATTGAACGTCCAATGTACTTCGAGTGATTGTAACATGCGGAAAGGGAAAAATACAACGCATTCGCCCTAATATTTGTGCTGATCTTCTGACGGGAGAGACGTCTCACTTTCACGTCCTCTTCGAAATCTCAGATGGCACTACAGTTGTGAATCACTCGTGCTCCTCTGCCAACAGCCACCACATTCAACATGCGGATGATCAGGTTCGCACGGTCGCTGTCCACCTTGTGCTGGCCATCCTCCATCTGAAGTAATGAAAACCACACCGTCCTCACAAGAAGGCATCTGTCCAATTAAAATCCCGGGGGAAGGGTAACCACCCTTCTATTCTCAGTCAACCCACACTTGGTCTCCACACTCCCTCTGACCCCTTCACGGCAGTGTACTTATGTTCACAGCAGCAATCTCCATCTCCATTTGCTGATGGCCTCTGCCATCCACAAGTACCGACTATACATCGTACTATACCATACAATCCAGACGTGACAACCATGAGGTCTAGATCCCAAACGCATCAAAACCTGCTGGCGTCCACCGACTGTACTGTGCAGTATTCACCACCGAGTACACCCACACGCGCTCTCTCTGGATCGCATCCAAACTCACTTTGACGTTGATTGATCTC
>JAADWU010000411.1:0-12767 GCA_023336255.1 Pythium graminicola
CTGCAACGCTTGTAAGGCCAACCCGCAGTGCAAGTCGTACACGTTTGTCAACTACAACAACGATGGTCCACAGTGCTACCTCAAGAGTGGTGATGGTAGTAAGCAATCGCCAAAGAAGGGTGCCGTCTCCGGTATCCGTGGTTAAGCCTTCCAGTGTCTTCGAAACATGTGCACCCACAGCGTGATTATGCATGTGCCTTGATGACAACAGTCAGATTACTACATTCTCAATGAAACGTTCTTCGTCCACATGACATTGTTTGTTGTTCTATACAGTATTGCTAAACTGCTAGTAGGAGGGAACGATTTAATGTTGGTGTAAATGGGAGTAGTCTGCTAGTGAGTGCTGAAGGTTTTGTTCATGCATGATACTAGAACGTTCCTTGATCAAATTGATTGATCAATCAATGACATCTCACAATGAACCAAGATGTGGCCAAAAAATCTCTCTTGCGATCCTTTGATTGTCCACCTTATTTTCGACTAAATCCTGTTCTAATGTGGTCCACGCTATGCGACACTCCTTTTCCCAAGATTGGTCTTGTTGAAGTCCCTGTCTCGGTTTGTGTGCGCTTCTTTCTCGTCCCTGATTCGAGGGCTTCGAATATTCCCCCTACAACTGCATCCACCACCCACCTCAGAATGCGATCCGGAGGAATTATCGCAGCGTTGGCAGCTTCCATGGCCATGGCGACGGCTGAAACCGTGCTCAGTGATCTCTTCTACACGACCGCAACGTCGTGTGCGACACTTCGTGAACTGCCCACGCAGCAAGATCTCCGTTCGCAGCTCCTTCCGAGATCGGACCCTTTTCATGGCTCGATTACGCTCTCCAAATCCGATACCGCGACGGGTTGTGCGCTCCACGTTGCTGTGCGTGGTGAAATGGATGCAGACGATCAATATGATGCGTTTGGACTCGTTCGTCACATCGATACGTCGCTTGAAAAGCTCATGAAGTCGCATGTGCTCCGTGGGATTGATGAACTCAAGGATCTTACGATTCAGCGACTGCGTGTGAGGGTGGACAACCGGGACTTTTCGATTGATACCCATGGCGTGAGTGACGCAGCGAGTGGTGAAATGTTGCTCCACGGTGACGGCTGTGATGGTTTTGCCAGTCATACTCTGCTCGTGGATTTGTTATCGAACGGCGTTGGGGATGTTGCTGTTGCACCAGGACAAGTTGATATTGCCCATTGTGCAATCGGACTGGATATCATGGGCCTCGCGCCGATGGTTGGGTCAACAAATGACGCCGTAGCGTTCCTCAAGTCGGTCGACTCTACGTTGAACGATTGGTTTGGGGCAGGAGCGACCAAACAATCCACGGCCAAGTTGCGCACTGCTCGCTTGGCGTTTTCACCACCCAAGACGATGACACTTGAGACTGTAGTGTCCTCTGATTCTGTACACAACTCGATCAATGCACCGGGCAAGTCGGTCACGATGGGAATTCTCATGGGACTGATTATGCTTACGACCATGCTGGTGGGTATTACGTATCAAAAGAAGCGTCATGAGCAAAGTCTTCAACTGCGTCACGATAATGCCAGTCGCGCAGCGCAGATCCGACGTGTGTCGTATCGTATGGGTTATGAGCCAGTGGATCGAGAGGAGGCGGCGTTGGATGCGGAGGAAGAAGAGAAGGATGGGCTCTTGTGAACATGAAAGAAAGCATACGGAAGCACCGACAAGCTAGTTGTCGTGTCTGTTCGTTTGTTAGCATACGTGTAAGTGCAACGAAAAAAGACAAATGTGTGGTATCAAATCATGCAGTGGTTGCGTCGCGACCAATTTGAAATTTCGCTGTCTCGCTTGCAAGTGCGACTTCGACATCTTCCGGAGCAGCAGAGCTTGATGCCTTTGATGCTTCCAAGAGTGTCCTGAACTGTGTGACAGAGATGCCAGACTGAGCAACCTTGGCAATGTGGATCGTAGCTGCGTTCTTTGTAGGATCAAGCGGTTGGCTGCACACGAGCATTTCTGTTTTCTTCACCGCAATTGTCTCATCCTCTTCATCTGCAGATGCATTCGGGTTTCGCATCGTTTGAACGGTAAGGATACGATCCGGGGGACCTTCAGTTGTCACGATCAACCGCACAGGATTCTGAGCGAGCTGTTCAATAATGCGCTTCTTCAGATCAGACGGAAGATGAGCGCAAGCTTCTTGGTTGGAATTGTTTGATTGTGTAGCAACCAACTGGGGTGGGAGCTCAGGCCCTTGAACAAGCGAATGAAACGAGTGTGCCGAAAGCAGCACCGTCTCTCGTGCACACAATTTACCATTCTCGAGCTCCTTGAGTAGCCACTCTGTGCACAGATTTATGGTTAGATTTCTTCGAACACTGCGCATCAAGTGTGTGTCGTACTCTCTAGTGTTGTGGCTTGTTCTGGAAATGCAGCATGGTGTGCAAGTACGGTCGAGTTGATGACAATAAATTTGACTCCTCCATACCTAAACTCGTACAACTGCGTTCAGCATGATCGATCGAGAGTTTGCCTAATGGAGTACTCGCCAGAAGCTGAAACGATCATCTCCAAAATGGCTTGTGTACAAGTCACGAGCAGCAGGACTGATCGACCCTTCTGTAGTCTGTATTCCCGGAACAAAAACCTTTGACAAAGTTGGTCACGTTAGATACGATTCATCTGGTGTCCTCCCGACACGATACATGCTCACCAACTTCACTTCGGGATGAATTTCACCCAACACTTGTTGACACTTCGTTGCAAGCTCGATATATTTCTCCTCCTCTGGTGACACTCCAATAACGTCACCGCAGAAGATCACAAATGCAGGTGACTGCGCATTGACGGGTTCAATTACTCGACGACGAAACTCAGCGAACTCACCCTCCTGTGTAATGTTTGGACCACCCACCTACCAACAGGATAGTCGAACCAGTCGCTATAGATCCACCACAATCACCAACAGTTCCACTTACCACCATGAAGCTGAACGAGTCACTCCATTTGTTCTGGAGATTGTGATTGAGCCCTACGTATCCGCCGTTGCGTGCAAACTGACATCTTCCACTGCTTGGGGTTGTGAAGAACCGAGGATACACACTCGTCAAATGAAGTAACTGCTTGCGCTCCAGTAAGTGTATAAGTAGTAGACGTTCGCGTTCGTTCAAGATTTGAATTTTGGACTGGATGTCATCATCAAAGACAAGTGGTTGATGAAGCTCACGGGTTTTGTCCGCATTCTGGAGCTCACGAATCAGTTGAAATAACGCATCGTTAGCAAAGTGGCACGTTGGGCGGGATACGCTCATGTGGTTCGGAAAGTCGGTGCCGAGAAAGAATGTGTGAGCTACCACATGAGGAACATCAGTCCACTCACTCGACATAGAACAGATCTTGTGGTCATACCTTTAATGTCCTTGATGGAGGGGCGCTCGAAAGGAATAGGTCGTAAGCACGAACGAATCAAATCTTGCGCTGGATCGGACAGAAAAGCTGGTAGTGTGAACGTCCCTGATTGCACGTTGAGGAGCGTGAGATAGACACTACCACCGCTGAACGGTGTCTCGCCTGCAAGCAGCTGGAACATGATACAACCAAACGCCCATATATCTCCAGCATACGTTGTCTCCTTGTTGTCAACCGTTTCTGGGGCCATGTACTCGGGTGTACCAACAAAGTTTGGCCCATTGAGGTCCGGATTCCCAAGATCTTTTGCGGTGCCAAAGTCAATCAGCCGCAAATGTCCATCCTGCTCCGACAAGACCATATTTTCTGGTTTGAGGTCGCGATGAATGATTCTGTGGTCGTGGAGATATTCCATAGCATTGAGAATATCAGCTAAATAGAACCGTGCAAGGTCTTCATGAAGCCCAATTTGGTGCCCATCATGGAGTAGTTGTTGCAACAATTCACCACCTTGAAAGTACTCTAAGAGGAAATACAAATTCATTTCATCCTAGATCACCGTGAAGGTCAAGAAGAAACATTGCCTTGGAAGAGAAAACAACGCACCTGAAAGGTTTGGTAGAGACGGATAATGTTGGCATGACGTACTTTGTTGAGCACTTCTTTTTCCATATTGATCTCGTTGTAGATATTTGGATGGCGCACTTTGAGTCGTTTGATACGTTGCTTTTCAATGACCTTGAGTGCAAAACTCTCGCCCGTGGCCACGTGCGTTGCGACCATAATGCGCGAAAAATTGCCTTCACCAAGCTGTTTCCCGAGTTTAAAGTCGTCCAGAGAGGGCTTTTCCGTCGATTCTTTCACTATAGAGACGTTCAGAGCATTACTCGTTAGCCCTATGGGCTCTTTCAGACACGTTCCATTTTCGATCCACATACCACTTGTCATGGTCAGTCGCGCAAATTCGAAATGTTTCCATGCGAGGAGACGCCGTTCAAGTATCAATTATCAAATTTCACAGATTGTGTGGTCCACCTGTGGTAGTTGAAGCAACATCCTCTGATCTCCCATATGTAGTCGAAAGATTGTGGGTATCGGATTTGACAGGTCACACGGGCCGTTATGCTTTTGTGTCGTCTTTTTTTGGGGGGCACACAACCCACAGTCGGTAAAGAACACAGCGACTTGGTGCCGGCAGCCAAGTCGGGAAGTGGCAACAAGCGATCGGAAGGACACGAAGAAGCGACATCAACACCAGTGACCGACGCACCACAGCGACCACCTCTCCAGAACCAAGATCTTACGAAAGCAGGTAACGAAAAAAAAGCACCAAAGGGAAACCAATCAAGAGTGGATGGGAATTGTGACCATCTGCCGTATTGAATTATGACGGTCAGAATTCCTGCACTCGATGTGTGTCCTATCGCTTCTTGTCCACACGATAAGATAGGCGCGATGGTTTCCCGTGGTTGGAGTGGTAGCGTGAGGCTAACGAGAGGATGTGGTTTGGATTATAGACATGGCACGCCACGAGAACCCGTTTGATATGCAGATCAAGCTGCTTATGATTGGTGACAGCGGTACGTAGATGCGTTTTGTGAAACACGATGCGGATGAAGAATGCCTAATCTTGTATATTGTCATGTGTAGGTGTTGGAAAGACGTGTTTGTTGCTACGTTACGCCAACGATTCGTTCTCACCGACATTCATCACGACCATTGGTATTGACTTCAAGATCAAGAACATTGAATTGGACAACAAGAAAGTCAAGCTGCAGATCTGGGATACCGCCGGACAGGAGCGCTTCCGTACGATCACGACATCCTATTTCCGAGGTGCACAAGGTATTCTGCTTGTGTACGATGTCACGGACCGTGCGTCCTTCCAGAGCATCCGGAATTGGGTGGGTCAGATTCAGCAGCACGCTGATGTGCATGTGAACAAGATCTTGATTGGTAACAAGTGTGATATGACGGACGACAAAGTCGTCAGCACAGAAGAAGGTCAGGCATTAGCGGACGAGTATGGCGTCAAGTTCTTTGAAACTAGTGCAAAGAACAATATTAACGTCGAAGGTGGATTCATCGAGATTGCACGCGAAGTCAAGAACCGACTGATGGAAGAAGGCGGACCGCACAAGAAGGAAGGCGTGAACCTGGCAGCCAAGCCACCGCAAGCGAAGAAAGGGTGCTGCTAAGTCCCGCTCGTTCGCCCCTGTCTGCAAGCCCGATAGTTTCTCTTGTGTCTTCCCATCACATGCTCGTATGTTTCGGCTTGGAGCACTTCGTTATTTCTCCCGTCACCACCAGAGCAAGAGAAGCGCGTTGTTGGGCGGTGGGAGAGACAGTCACTTGCAGTGCATATCAGGCAGAGAAGTCGCTTGCAATCCTCTTTTGTTTGCTAGACGCGTACGCCAATGTGTCTTTTTATTTTCTCGCGCTTTCTCCCTCTATATTCTATATGATCCCTTTCCTCAAAATGAATGCAATGAAACACATCATACTTATGGGCATCAGTCATTCTGCTCGCGTTGCCAGACGCGCAGGGAATTATCCGACGAAGCTGTCAGTGAAGTTTTTCCATCGTAGCTGAAGGAGCAACTATGGACCTCTTCTTCGTGTCCTCGCAGCACCTGAAGGCATTCGCCCGTGTACGAGTGCCACAAACGTGCGGTGGCGTCCGCGCTCGCTGTCAGCAACTGCGAGCCCTGCATATTGAAGCAGATCCTTGAGACCGCTTTCGTGTGGCCAAGTAACACTGACCGTCTCGTGCCGGTGAGCGAATCGTACACAAACGACTTACCGTCGCTTCCGCATGTCGCAAAGAGTGCACCAGTCGAGTTGAACGCCACATCGTTGACTTCACCGTTGTGATCTCCAAGGTCAAAGAGGCATTTTCCGGTGCGAACATCCCAGATCTTACACTTGTGATCGGAGGAAGACGAAGCAACTAAATTGGATTGGTAGTCAAAGACGACGTTCGAGATATCACCTGTGTGGCCTTCCAGCGATCGAAAGCACGTACCATGATAAACATCCCAGAGTCGTACAGTCGAGTCGCACGAGCCAGTCGCGGCAAATCGAGAAGACGAGTCAAATGCGAGACACGAGACCTCTGCCGTGTGACCAACCAGGGCTGCGAGTTCTTGTTGCGTTTCAATATCCCACAAAATGGACGTGCAGTCCATTGAGCAACTTGCAAAGGTGTCCCCTAGCGGGGAGAATGCAACGGAAACGACTTCACCTTCATGGCTCGCGTAGATGGCTTGGGAAGCTCGTGTCGTGACGTCCCAAATGCGGCAGGTTTTGTCGAACGAACCACTCACCAGTTTGGTCCCGTACGGTCGATTAAACGCCACACAAAAGACAACACCGTCATGCCCCACAAGTGTGTTGCTCTTGAACTGATCGTCTTGCAACTGAAGCTGTGGTTTCTTCTCAAGGGGTCGAACCAACCGAATCGTCTTGTCATAACTGCAGGTTGCTGCCACCTTCATGTGTTTGGTCCATGCCATGTTGCACATGGGCAACTGATGAGGTCGTAGCACGGCATGACATTTCCATGCATCACGCTCGGTCGCATCCACTTGCAATTGCTTCTCCACGAGACGATGCAAGAGGTCTTTGAGTTTCGGGACGAGGGCTTTCGTAAGTAGCTTTTCTTTCTCCAACAGTTGGGCAATCACGAGTTGGATGTTGGATTCGGCGGTAATGTGCAACAAGTCCACAGTTTTGTGGTGGATGCGGCCATCAGACGTCGCATACTCGAGTCGTAGCGCCGGTGGGAAATAGCGAAGGAACAGACGTCGCAGTTGCATTTTCACTAGTCCTTTTAGTGAGGATTGAGGAGAAAATAGACATCAATATTTGGCTTGAACATCACCCGCGACAGAATCAGCGATATAATACACCTAATGCGCTCAAGGCAACTCCATGGATACATTGAAGTCAACAACACCGACATCGTGGACCTGAGCCATGTGTCGTCGACGGCCAGGATGTTATCCATGAGTTGAATACCGGAAATCTGTGACATGAAGTTGAATTGAGACAAACCCTCTGAAAGAAACTGGAAAATGTAAAAACGACAATTACAGGGTCAGACTATCGACGGATTACGCTCGTTCTGCCGACATCTTGTGTGTTGGTATTTTTTTGTTTTTGTTCCCAAGTCCCACACCAAGTGCCAACAAAAAACACTTGGCGCATCGACAGCGTAATCGTTATCCCAACGCCGGTCGACGACAACCTGCACAGTGTGGCCACCCACTGTCGTGTTCAGCTCAAGTGATCAACAGTCCGACGCGTCATCATTCTTGACGGCCATGATAGACGCGAACGGCGGACAGCTCATTGTTGGTGCCACTTTGGCACGAACGGGTGACCACGAAGAGATGGCACCACCACGGAGCATGGACGTGTCCGCCATCGATTTGCTCCAAGGTACCGTTTTGTAGAATGTTCTCCATCCACAGAACCGTTCTAATGCTGCTTTTTGTTCTGGTAGCATTACCTTTGACCAATGCTGGTCGTCCGGCGCTTTATGGAAATGAAGTGGAAATCTACAGTGAAGACCAAATCTCGTTGTATGACCACTATGAGAAAACGCGCTTTCGCTTTGGACGTTGTTCGATCACGACCCATCGTCTCTTTTACATTGACAGCTCGGCTAAACCCCCGACGGCGCTTTTTTTGCCGCTCGAATGGATTACCCGCACGACCAAAGAAGCTGGATTCCTCGCACGCTCGGCCAAGATACGACTGGATATCCGCACGGTTACGACCCCACAATTTACAACATTTCTCAAGCTCTCATTTAAAGACGGCGGACGGGACGATTTTTACAATCCACTGGAAGCTGCACTTGGTCGCAAGGCTTGGCGGGATACTCAACCTAGTCATCTTGTCGACCGACGTCTGCAGAAACGCGAATTTACAGCAGCAGATGTGGGTATTGGTGGGATCTTACGGAGGCAAAAAGAAGCGCAAAAAGAAACAACAGAATTGGCGGCCACAGCATTTACGGATCTCGCGAATCTCATGGAGAAAGCACGCGATATGGTAAGAGGAGTTGACAGGGTACTATACGATGTTTACAGATTGACGGGTGGATGTCATAAATGATACTTAGGTGGGACTTATGGAGCGATATGTCGACACGATCAAAGCAGCCGAGGCATCGAAAGAAGACGGCGCAGCAACCACAGCTGAAGACGACATCAATAAACTCAGTTCCCTCATGTTGGATATGGGTATCATAAGTCCCGTGACCCGCGAGAATTCCGGAAGCGCATATTATGAACAGCTTGCACGACAATTGGCCGAGTTTCTTGATCAATGCATGCCCAAGAATGCCGGAATTATGACATTGTCGGATATTTATTGCATGTTTAATCGTGCGCGTGGTGTCGAACTGGTGTCACCAGACGACGTCTATCATGCCGCTGTACAGCAGAAACGACTGGGGCTGGGCTATCATTTACGCAAATTTGACGGTGGTTTGCTTGTGTTGCAAGCTGGTACGTGAATGATTTGAAGACAATCTTGGGAAGGCTGACAGTACTGATCACCAATGTTTTTTTGGTCGACCAGATACACATCGCGAAGATCGAGTCGCAGATCGACTGATGAGAATGGCACAGACATCACACGAGGGTTTCATCACAGTGTCGGACGTCACGATAGAGCTGCACACATCATTCCCATTGGCATGGGAGTATTTGAAGGTGCGACCTGACTTTTGTATGGGGGAGACTCATTTGTTCACGGTTGTTGTGGTGGTAGGTCGCTGAGCATTTGGGCAAGCTTTGTCGCGACGAAACTTTTGAAGGCGCCAATTTTTTTCCGAACAAGTTTGAAGAGTATGTGAATAATGTTGAAAGCGCTGAAGCAGAAGCTTCGGCGACGCAAACGACGCTGTGAAGACGATATGTGCTGTGGAATATTTGTTTTTGTCCCTTGGTGGGACAAATCTTTAGAAGCCAAGTCTCTCACCTATGTCATTCGAGATTCAAAGCCAAACGTAAGGGATCTATATTGTACATTCTGCACCAGCATCCTGACTCATTGGTTTTCTCGTTTGTTATCAAGTGATGTTGTTGGCAGGCGATCCCGTTCTCGCTGGCGATGGATACCACGCACCGTTTTGAGCACACCACAGCCGCGAGGTTCTGCATTGTCTTCTGGTGTCGCTTCAAACCGCACCATTGTCGAGTCGCATACCAGCTCATCGTCTTGATCTTGGTTCGAATTGCCTACAGTAGCGTTGGTGACGACTCGATCACGTTTGATTTGGCGATCCAGGAGCTCGAGGGCTCGAGACTCGGAGATCTTTTCTTTCAAACGTCGCTGAAAGACTTGGGACTTGCGAATGGACGTGGACGCCATGGCTCTCTGCATCGACGATGTTGTTGCGTCCATCCTCGTTGGGCTATGAGCAGTGAGTAGTACTGGGGTCGTGTCGTCTGTCTCGGGGTTCATGATGTTGGGAGAAGAAACAAATGTGCTCAGATCTCATGTGGCGAAAAATGGCTGCATTTTCAACAAGAATAGAGCACAATTTCTACCAATCAAAGTGACGTTGTTTGTTGGTTTTGACCAATGACTGGCTGGGTATTATTCCCATATCGTCTGCGACTGTGTGGAAAGATGAATCCATGGACGCATGATGGCGATGTTGACGATGATGGTGCGATCCACGCAGCGCCATATCGCGTGTCACTTGGGGGAATCAAAGGTTTCGTGACGCGCCATCGATTGGTGTGTCTTTTGTTGTTTCATGTGTCGGAAAAGCTGTTTACCTTGTATTCACAGAATGAGACGAATGGCCTTTGTATCGACACAAGTGCGTACGCGTCTGTCCAGCTCACAGACAAGATCGACAAACTTGTACAGCTCAAAACGACAGCACTAGAGGTGTGTGAGATGTGTGGAAGGTGGGGTACCTCAAGGCTGATGTGTGCATCTTGCAGCGCGTCCGAGAGCTCGAGCAATTGGAATCACAGATTTCCACAGGCGGCATTCTGCTTCCGCGCCAACTCGAAGCCAAAGTGGAAGCGATGCGCTCACTGCGTGGAGATCTAGAGGAACTCTTAGCAATGAAGAGCGTGCTGCTGCGGATGCTTCAAAAGAATGTCGCATCCGAGTACCTTGATATTGAGATGCAGCATCAACGGTAAGTGACCCACGGTGACCCCATTGCTGGTCATAGAGTCACCGTGATTACTCGTTGTAGAACGTTTATCGATTTATTTCTGAAGCTCAGTGACGAACTCCCACGATACGCTACCAGCGCCGTCACATCTGATCCTACGCAACGTCAAGTCAACCTGGCTCACGAAATTCGACATCAACACAAAGAATACGAATCGGCCGTGGCCCAGTGCAAAGCGACCATCGCCAAGTTTCATCTCATTCGTGATGATACAGCGCGAGTACGAGCCGCTTACAATCAGCTCTATCAGTCTACCGTTAACGTCACTGACTCACCCGCTTTTGCTGGGTGAGGGTCTTCGTCCATTGTGTTTCTTGTGCTCACCTTCACTCGTTCACCCTGTGCCTATCTTCTGAAGCTGCATGTACACGCACTCTTGACACGACGGCAGCGGCGACACTGTGGTACGGCGTCGACTTTCTGGCGCTTAGGACTTGGCGCCTCCCGATTTCCCCCTCCGCCGTATCTATCTCGCGAGTAGCCACCACCTCCACGGTCATCACGATCGTCGTGGTACGACGAGCTGCCATACTGACGCGATGAGGACCCCTCGTAGCCACCGCCACCGTACCTGCGATCGCGGTCACGATCACCATAACTCGACGATCCACGGAACCCTGACGATCGATCCCCTCGATCACGGTCGTTTCCAGCACGTCGATCACGTTCACGAGCTTCGTCCTCGTCTTTTTTCAGCTCACGGCACCGTCGGCAGTGGCGCGAGTTGGCACCTGTGACACAAAGCGAACGGGGGCGATGCATAACAGGTTTTTTCATCGAATCGACACCCTTGGGACGGTGGTACCACCGTGGAGCCGGTTGGAATCGCTCCGCAACACGATGACATACCATCTCCACGTAGTCATGGATTGCTTCTTTCGAGAGGTAACGGTCATACAAATCAGCCGCGCGAGCAGCAATCTCGCGACATTGGTCGTCATTCTCGCGACACCACTGAATTTTCTCTTCAAGGTCCGAAAGATCCGCTTTGATAGGGACGTGATCTTCAAACGGACGTAACAGGGACGAAAACCAAGCTTCTTTTGCAACACACGTCGATTCAACCTTCAGGATCACACTTCCTAAACGCATCAAGTACGGATACCGCTTGGACACAGCACCGCCATCGACGTAGATAATGTACTTGAACTGAGACTGCTCGTACAGTGGGACAAAATGGTGAGGTCCAGCTCCCACCGCCGACAACACATCCGGTTGAACGTACTGGACTGGTTTTGACCCGCGTTTGATGTCGAATCCCGGAGTGCTAGTAATTGCTGCATCAAGAAATGGAATTCCATTCGAGCGTCGACCATTGTATTGAGGATCCGAGCGCCAGTCCAATGAGAGTTTCGCAAGCTTGAGTCTCTGGTTCGTGGATGTGTCTGTGCCACCACTCGACACAGAGCCGCGGAAGAATGCCGTTTCAACTTTCTCATGCCACTCACGAAACGACTTTCGTAGATTCGCTGCGGTGAACAAATCGCGACATGGATGGATGCCATGGGGCTTTGCTTCGTACTCACCAACGTCACAATAGCACTCCCATTGGTTCTCGCAGTTGAGCGAATCGCCACATGGACACTGATCACAGTGTGAGTGGAGAAATGACTGTGGAAACTGCAAACCAGTGGCCGTTTCCCACGCAACTGACGTCGGAAAGGGGATATCAGCGTACCGCTTAGACGAATGAAAGCTCATAATTGGTGCAAAAGTCGGGTAAGCGTGCTTCTTGAGCGGCATGTCTTCAGACTCGTTCAAGTCATCCTTGTTAAAGAGAAACCCGAAAGGCTCACTGGCATTGTCCTGTACAACAAAAAATCAGAACTTGATCGAAAGCCTCTACAACACGCGAGAACGTACCTTGAGATGTGGATACTTTTGCTTGTTCACGAAGAACTCACAGTCGGGGATGTTCCGATTCTTACACGCATCTTCAAGTCTGTAGAAGTTGATTTGTGAATCGTCAGAATGATCCTACTTCAAACGGCATTGCGCGTCACTTACAAATCACGTATCTGTAGCAGTTCATGGTCACCCCACAGCTGGGGCGCTGGTTCCTGAGTGTTGGTATCGCGACTATTTCGACTGCCACGTGTGTCTTCGGTGTGGATTTGGCTGCCGTCACTCCACCACTTGCGAACGTCACCGTCGTAATCCTGCGGTCCATGGTGAC
>JAADWU010000412.1:0-12764 GCA_023336255.1 Pythium graminicola
GTGCGGCTGTCTCGTGTCCAGTCATGTCGCGTGCGATTGGGATTGAAGGCACTTGGATTTTGGATTCAATGTGCCTTCATACCATGCCCAGATCCAGATCCGGATGTATGCTGATGTGTGTCCCAGCGGATTCGATTAGTTAGTTATGATTGCATTCTGGAGACGTATGTATCCTTAGTGTATCCCCAGTATGATTGCATTCTGGAGACGTATGTATCCCCAGTGTATCCCCAGTGGGGATACATTCGACTCCAGAATGCAATCATAACTAGAGAAAGACGTGCTACCACATCTTTCTCCGGTCCTGACAATGTTGAGTCCAGGTTGAGGCACTTGCCGCGGGTCGTGAAAGCAGTCAGTTGCGGATACTACGCAGACTCGGCATATATTATCCACAACATGAAGACAGCCTAGCTACATATCAGACACGTGAGAAAGGATTCTAGACATGGGACATGGAGAAGCTGTCTGTTCGTTTAACCAGAACCTGCCACCACTCTTCTCCCCATGAAAACGACAAGCATTGTTCACATCCGTCCAAAAGTAACAACGTAAATTTACTCTACTCCACATCCGTATCTTGCCTGTGATCACAACAGATCACTGAAATCCCGTGCGCTGCAGCATAGCAACGCCTTCTGCAGCTGCTTGGAGCTCGGCATAAAGATCCATGTTGGATTCGAATCGTGGTGCGAGGAGCTCAAACATTCGCTCCATCAATTTCTGCGTAATGAGTGGCGGAATATTGGCTGCTGCTCCACGTCGGACGATGCTTGCCAAGGACAAGCAATTTGCTACGAGCTCTTGGGTTTCCGCAGAGGGAGGCGAAGGACGACCCTCTTCTCTGTTAGCAGACTCTGCACTGGTCGACTCGTCCGCCATGGTCGCCACCAGTTCCGTCGTTTTCTTGCGACTAAGCGTAAGAAAATTGATGGCCCATCGCATGTGGTCAAGTGTCAGTGTCGTCGAACGATCGTCTTGGTATGGATCAGTAACAGCGAGTGGCGCGGGACCAGCAACCATTGTTGTGTCGACTCCACCTGCACGTCTCGACTGCGGTCCATTCACCTACAGCACATCTCCATCAGGCATTGCACCATCAACTAGATTCAAAATTGAGAGCACACCTTTGGTACTCGTGACACATCTTGGAGTCGTAACAATGCAGCTCGCAGATATCGATTGGTAACGTCCAAATTCACAACGAGCCAGGCGTATTGGCGTTGAAACAATGTCTCGTCGCTCACTGTGTTGTTGGCAACACAATTGTTGGTGGTAAAGTCATAACGAAGAATTCGTGCTTGGACATTCATCTTGGCCATAGCGTTCACAAGGAGTTCCTTTCGTTTGAGGAGATCGCGTACAAGAGCAATGGCTGCTAGTTTGTCTTGATAAGCTTGTTCCAAGAGCACGAGCGACGATGATTTTGAACTGCCAAGTCCATCATAAGATCCTCCAATGACTTCACTTGCCGAGTAATGGTCTCCACCCAGAATCATCACCGCATCGAGTGAACACACTCTACTGCCATTGTTGTCGAGTCGAACCTTGCAGACTCCGTCACGAGCCGAAAAATTCTCAATGGTACCCGAGACGAACCGTGGAGGATGCGAAAGTTGTGCTATCACAACACCACATCATGAGTTTCGCTCACACCACTATCCCACAAACGGCAACCTACCGAGCACACGAAGTCCAGCAGCTAACGCTATTGGCATTTTGTATGGCCATCGATTCGATTGCTACATGCACATGATCACTCAAGACCACGATTCACTAGGCAGCCAGCACGAATTCGTACCGGTGTCGAGTCAGCACGACGTTTAACTTCACGATAATGCTCGAGTTTTTGCTTCTCTTCGGCCAAGAATCGTGGGCTCAACCGTCGTGGATGACCCATGGACGCCCGCACCGACGACCAAATCGGTCGCGCGGCCTTGACCAACTACAAAGAAAAAGATCGGTCAATCATAATTCAACCAAGTACCCGATTGGTGCGTACGTTGCCAAGTTGCATGCGCTGGAGACACTCGATAAACTCGTTGTGATTGAAAAAATCAATGTCGATAAACGAATAAAACCAATAACACCATGGCAAATCAAATTTACGATCAGGAAAACGATCGGTATCACGCAACCAATTGCCGCGTCGTGTGGAGGATGTTGGTCGTACCGGTTTTCTCGCGCGTACACGACCTTGCTGATTGTGTGGTGGGTTTTCTATGGCATCGGCTTTCATCGCAGCATTGCCATCGGTTCCCATCGCATCGTCTCGGGCCAAAAACCGCTCCAACTTGCGCTTTTTCTTGGCTCTGGTGTCCGAAGGTGGCGTCTCGTCTTTGACGCGCGCCGTTCCCGAGGGTGGCGTGCGCTCAGCGGTCACAACCTTGGACAACGGTGGAAGTGTCAATGGTGGTGGCGGTGGCGTCACACCAACGGCCGTCGCCGATGCGTCGACACCGATAGACGTTCCAGTCGCTCCTTGTCCGTGATGCAATTCATCTAGACTCTTGTAATGATCCGTCATGATCGTACAAAAGCCTTCGACGGATGCTTCTGGCAACGATAAATACCCACGATGCATATCGTACAAAGCACGAATCATAGCGTTGGTACGGGACGGTAATCGTTCTTCTAGTCGCTCCCATTGTTTCCCATAGGCTTTAAGGAGAATATAAAACGTTCGTAATTCCTTTTGTGACCATCGGGGGCCCAAGAACCGCTCACTTGGGAGCATATTCGCTGAGGACAATAATGGTGTGTGAATTCGTTGGGCAATCGTACTTAATGGGGTACGTATTTAGAAGAAAGTCGAGAGTGTGTGTGATACCATCATTCTGTGTTTTCTCCCGATGTGCGTTTGACGGTCTAGTAAGCATGGACAGTGGCGGTGCGCGGCAATCGCTAGCGCTCGCAGCGGCGAGTCTTGCGGTTGTGATTGGTGCCGTAACGCTTCATCAACAGCGATCGTCCGAGAATGAAAAAAAAAGTTCTGAAAAACTCCAGAAAAAGAACACCAATGGTGTCGGAATCGGTCTCTTACGCATCGACGTTCCATGTGATTGGCGGTACTACTTACGATGGGGTTTCCTATGTAAAAGAAAACTCATTATTCAACATTACTGTATATATTGTAGGGATATTGTACGAAACGATGTGTTTTTGGACAAGACCATTGGTGCTGTGGACGAACGCCTCGTGATTTTTGTCGTCGGACCAACGCGCCATGAGACCATCAACTATATGAGTCAGCTCTACAATCTCACGTGGGACCTCATGTGCGTCAAGAACAAAGTGGAACTCGACATCCGGTGCGTTGTTTGAAGTTGAGGAGACGATGGTCGTTCTAATACTGATATTATAGCTGATACGGTTGTGAACAGGATCATCGCCAGTGTCCCCGGCAACGGAATCCCGACCTGGGATGACCTCGTCCGTCTTCCAGAACTCGATGCGGTGTTTGGCGGAGATACGATTGGGTCGGTGGATCAACTCCATGCCAGCCGTGATGGTCTCAAGCCCGTAGTGTACCATTCGCTGAGTGAGCATGTCTTACCGTACTTTCGCGATGATTTGCATTACTTTGAGAATCAAGATACACCGCTCAATGGACATAGCTTGGTTATGGTCGGTGGGACGTTTGATCATCTCCACAATGGTCACAAGAAACTCCTTTCGCTCGCAGTGTGTGTCAGTGACAGTCGTCTCCTTGTTGGGATCACATCGGATGAAATGCTGGCCAAGAAAAAGAATGCGGAGCTCATTGAATCGCTTGATATCCGTCAACAACACGTTCGAGAGTATGTCTCCTTTTTAAAACCACAACTTCAAGTCGACTTTGCCGTGCTCGCAGACGCGTTTGGTCCATCCATTGCCGTCGACGATAGTGATGCGGTCCTCGTTGTCTCGACTGAAACGGTCGCCGCAGTCCCCAAGATTCAAGAGATTCGTGCCTCGCGTCAGCTCGCTCCTCTCAAGATCTTTATCTGCCGTCGCACGGATGCAAGCACGCTCAGCTCCAGTTTCATCCGCGATCAACTCGCAGTGGATCGTCAGGCTTCAAGCGACAATTAGCTGTGTCATGGTTACATCGTAGCGTGAACTTCATTCGTCGCCTTGTGATCTAATGCATATAGGCGTGTCATCTTTGATGGAAGTGGACGAAATACAAAGTCAGTTTTTTTACGACTCAACTTGTTTTTACAGCTACTCTTTGAGCTTCACGGACCTCAGTGATTGATCGCCTTCTCCTTGACCATGGCATTCAAAGACGGCGAGACTTCGTTCATGGAGAGCATCGGCGAGCGGAGACCGGTGGTCGTTTGCGGCATCGAGTGCAAGAGTGCACTCCAGCCCTTGCGACCTTCCGAGTTTTTGTATCCGTACACAAAGTACGAGACGACAGCCGCACCAATCCAGATGAACGAGAGCTTGATACCTTTCGGTGTGAGCTGCGACATGAGATAGAAATCCGCTAGCACCGCGATCGCAGGGAGGTACGGCACGAGCGGGGCCGTGTAGTTGCCTGGTTCATTTGCTTCCTGTGGACACGCGAATGCCAAGTAGAGCGTTGCTCCGAGCCATACAGCAAAGAAAATGATGGCCACCACGAGTCCCGCGGTCGAGTCGTTGTTCTCATAGCCCATGTGGAACGTAAACGTTGCAATCCATGCACTCGCGACCAATACTCCCATGGTAATGGCCGATGCCTTGGGTGATTCTTTGCGTGTGCGAACAATAATGAGCGATGATTGGGACATCACAAACGAGAGCAAAATACCAAAGCTCACAATGTCCCAAAGCACATTAAACGGCACGATGAACGCGATGATCGTAAAGAGAATACCACTGAGCAGTGTGTTCATAAAGAGATTGCCCTTGTCGTCGACTCGAGCAAAAACGTGTGGCATGAGACCGTCGCACGCGAGGGCATAGTTGAGACGTGGCTGTGCTAGGAACGACACGAGCACCACCACAGGCATGGTCACGACTTGACCCGCATGAACAATCTCGGCAGCCCACTTGGCATTTTGATTGTTGAAACCCGCAGGAAAACTCGTCGCGTTTTGATAGTCGACGAGACCCGATAGCGCCAGCGACGCAAAGCAACTGAGAAACATGGTGATCCCAACGACGCCCAACACAGCCAGTGGCATGATCTTGCGTGGATTCTTGGCTTCGGCAGCGAGACAGCACACTTCATCAAAGCCAATGTATCCAAAGAATGCCAGCGACGAAGCACTGATCACACCGGAGGCCCCGTACGCCTCTGCTTCATCATCACGTGGAGGCACAAAAGGACTAAAGTTTTTAGTATCCATCATAATGAAACCCGCCACAATGATAAACAACACGACGGCGACCTTCAACGATGAGATCGTATTGACAAAAAACTTGCCAAACTTGACGCCCATGAGGAGGACAATGACACTCAATGCCATAATCAAAGCACCAAGAAAGTTGGTATACTCTTTGTTCATCCAATCAAAGTTGGTGTTGGGATAGTCATCCGAGAGCCATTCATGCATCTTCCCAGCCCACGAACGAGCCACACCAGCACCCGACATACCGTACTCAAGCGTCAAGAGCCACGCCGCCACAACGGCGGGCAGCTCACCCAGTGCATGGTACGAGTACGCATAGGTACTACCAGAGGAAGGTACACGGGTCACGAGTTCCATGTACGCAAACGCATTAAGGAAGCAGACCACGCCAGCGATGATCCACGAAATGAATGCAGCAGGACCCGCCGTACCCGAGATGAGTTCCCCCGTGGTCGCGAAGACACCACTGCCAACGGTGCCACCGACGCCGATACAGATCAAATCAAAGAGCGAGAGTGAGCGCGGGAGGTCTTGGGAGTTTTCTTCGGCGTGAATCACACGCAAAGGCTTGGTGCGGAAAATATTGGCGAGAAACGACATGACTGGAGCTGGGTCCGTGCTGTCAAGGCCAAAAGATCGAATGTGAGGGAGGAGTGAGGAAGTCAGTGAGAAGGAGGGAAAAGAAGAGAACAGAGAGAGGAGGAGGTCATGTTCGACTCCATTGTGGGTCATTCATCGTCCCTTCTTTGGGTCAGGACAGTACGACACAGAAGGGGCATAGGTCGTGAGCCTTCAACACTCTGTTTTCGATACTGCGGAGTGCAAAGATTAGACTTGCGACTTTGCTGTCATTCCGTGTTTTTGTCTTAGGTCTCTTTTCCGTTTCTTGGTACCTCCGACATGTCGCGTGTCCTCTTTTACAGTACCATTGATGAGTCGACCATTCCTGCGTGATTTACACAGTGGAAGGGCGATTTAATCGTATCGTTAGCTTGCGAATCAACCTGAGCATAACCCATCTCGCAAATTGTCAGTTTTGCTCAGATTTTAGGTTACTTCTTCCAATGGCCGATTGACACGCATCACGTAAAATTGATTAAAGCTCAGTTGGCCTGTTTTTGTGAATAGAACTGCAACTGAACCGTTTATGTGACTCTAGTTGTACAGAAATAACCCTCTTGTGTTGGTGATGTTTGTTTCGTGTACAAGAGTCGGATCCTGAGTTCAACAAGTCAAGAACAGAGAATCCTTCTCTGATGTACAGTGGATTTGGGGCAAAATGTAGTAATTATCGACGCCTCAAACCTGATATTACACTCAGTGCCACGATGAGTCTCAAGTCCCTTCAATCGCGGCTATGGCTCGTTCGCACAGACACTGTAATCCTGGATGGGCCGTCGTGTTGTAGATCACTTTCACTTGGCGTGATGCACCGAGGCGCGTAAGGGGGATGCGGTTTGACTCTGATTATCCGATCAGATCCAACATGAGACCACAAGAGCATCTTCAACCAATGTTCTACGTACCAATCAACGCAATGATTTCGAGGAGCCGAACTGCTTGTTCTGCGACATGGGATGGTTCGCTGCCCATGGCCTTGAGAATTTGCAGTGCAAACTGGTGAGCTGATGAGGCAATGAGGTGCCCTACGCGAGGTGGGAAGACTTGCGACGAGAGTAAAGATTGAGTCGGGCCTGTCAGTTCCCCTCCACCTGTTTTCATTGCGAGCTCACTGAACAACATGCATCCCACATAATAGAGACATGCCAAGAGCTCCAGTGGGGCACGCGTCGCTGGAGGTGCTGCTACAGCTGCTGCACGGAAATACTGAATGGCCTGAATGACGACACTCGGTCCACGGCACCGACAGAACTCGTCCTTGGATACTTCTGAACAAGCAGGAGCTCTCGTGAGGAGACAGTATCAGTTCTAAGACATTGTGAGCCCATCGCTCACCGTGATTGCGAACTGCGAGCTCAAGAAACTTGATTGCATGCCACAACAACAGTGCATCGCAGCCGTGTCGATGTAGTTCGAGAAAATCAAGTGTACGCTCCAGCAAATGCAAGTCCGCGATATCATCCTGAATACCAGCTACAGCCCAATCAACACGCACAGCCAAAACGGGGCCGGTCTCCCACAGTATCCACGTACAAACAACCGTCATGAGCTGAAAAACAGTGCGTGTGGTGCTCTGAACGATCGACGGAGACGAAGGAAATCGCTCCATGAGCTCAGCGAAGCAATTCAGAGCACTGAAATTGTTTACGGCAGCACTTGATGTTGCCTCTACCAGAAAGCCAGAAGCCTTAGAGCATCGTTCTTTCAATGTTCGCGAGGTATTCTTACCGTTTTCATAGATAACAGAAAGCACGACGTCACACGCGAGAGCGGCATTGTCTTCACCGAGCGTATCGGGTTCTCGAAGACGATCCAATAAGAGCTCAAACAATCCATTGTCAGCGATTTCAAGTTGATTGTCCGCTATGCAGGTAAGGGGTCAGTACCAAAACCAGTGTCAAATGACAAGAGAGTACGTACAATGTGGGGCATTCGGCATGTCAAAGCATAGCAAAGCGAGGACCCGACACACTTCGTCAAACAGATCCATGCGGCCCACGTGCACCTCTAGTGCCCGATGAAAAATACGAAGGAATCCAGCTTCTGCGACTTTGGACTGGATATCTAGCTCGGTTGGTTCTGCACATCAACTCGACTTCAGCTCCACAGCCACAGCTGTACCCCCAGTTCCGTCCTCTTTGTACCTTTGTGTGATATACAGCGTCTGAGAAACCGACAAAAATCAACGATTACGTCGGCGTCGCTCTCAACATGATACTCTATTACTGGCGCGAGCTGCCGTAAGAGATCGGCTTCGATCATCTCCATGCGCACCTTTCGCTTCCACAGCACCAGTCGCGCAAGCTCATGACAGGTTCTCCGGACCGCAAATGCGTCGTGGCGATTGGTTCTCCGCTCCAGCACAGCGATAATCGCGTGATAGTCTTGTCGATAGAACTCCATGCGAGCAGTGACAAATGGGGTGTTTGCTGGCTGAACCAAATATACGTGTTCCACACTAACTAGCATGAGTTTATGTTCAATCAGGATCCATTAACACCGTCCCATTCATCATAGGTTTTGCAGCGGCACCAAACGTTGAAGTAGCTGTTGGGATTTGGATCTGGACGTGTAGGTACTCCACAACCCGACGCCAAATGCGATGGCGATGGTGCGCGACCATTTGGATGCGTCGTTCTCTTGCTGCCATTGGCGTGGTGCTTTAGTGGAAAATGCACACACGTCATTGGTGGATCACTGTCACTCGTGTCTGGTTCCCTGAGCTGCTCGCCAGTTGAAACGTTTTCCAACGGCTCTATTGTGGAGGAACTTCGATTTTTTCTCTAATAGAGCATTCAAAAATGCATCGACTCTGTATAAGAGCTGAGGTGCAGAGATACCCACTCCTTTTTGCGAGTGGACACTTTGATTTGTATAGAAGCTAGAGGAAATAAAACAGGGTGTGTATGTCGAACAATCGCCCTGATTTAGCAACTGGATCGTTGCTACATCACGACCAAATCTGGATGCTGAAAGGACGCCAAACCCACGAAGAGAAAGATCACTGGAGCTCGTCGTATTTTTTTTTCTTTGAGTCCCCTCTCATCCCCTCCCCTTGACCTTTTCTCCTCGATTTTGTTCTTGTTGCCTCCTCGCTGCGCTCCGCTGTCCCTTCCAGCCAAAAAGTCACTCTCTCCAAAGGGCAACAAACCCAACTCCACCTCAACCACCTCTTGATCATGCCCAAGCACCCTAAAGGCGGTGGAGAAAATGGTTCGACATACGAACGTCGCGCATGGACGCGTAAAGAGGATGATGCGATCATTCGCCTTGTGGATGAATACGGTACTAAACGTTGGAGTGTGATTTCCGATCATCTCAATGGGGAAAATTTTGGTACGGAAAGAACTGGCAAACAATGCCGCACACGGTGCGTTTTTTTGTTTTTTACTTTATCCTCTTGGTGGATCCTCCCAGAAAAGTAGAAAATTCATGACATGATGATGATAGATGGCTCAATCACCTGGATCCATCGATCAAGAAAGACCCATGGACTCCTGAAGAAGAGCAAGTGATTGAAGATGCTCAAACGCGACTTGGTAACAAATGGGCCGAAATCTCCAAGCTCTTGCCGGGACGGTATGATCTGCATGATTTTCTATATAAGATTATTTTCTCATGATGTTTTCTTTTTAGTACGGACAATGCAATCAAGAACCATTGGTATTCGTCCATGCGGCGAACCATGCGTCGTATGGCCAAGCAACAGAACAAAGCGTTGAGCTCCAGTAGCGGACGTAGTGGTGGAGGATCTCCTCCGTCTGCATCTGTGACGCCTGACAAATCCGAAGCAACACCACGGGGTCCACGAAATGACGCCGGACGAGCATCCAGTCCTAGCACCAGTGGATCGACCCTTGGCCCTGGCAACACGGCCAACATTGGGACCACCACCAGTCTTCGTGCCGTAATGAACGGCATGTCACCGAAACACGCCAGTGTCTTTAAAGACTGCTATAGTGTGTTGCTCAAGAGTGCGGAGGCAGGACAAGGAGGAACTGTGACAGGAAAACTCAATGCTATGGCATCGCTCGTGACGACTAGTAAAAAGGGGACGGTGAAACGCAAACGTAAAGATCTACGCATTTGTACAGGGGCAAATGGACCATCATCGTCACCAGAAGGGGGTATCTTTTTGCCCGATACCCCCCGTCGGGTGTTGCATACTCAATTGTTATTACAGTTGTTGAGTACGCCCGTGGACGACGACAGCAAAGGAGGACTGGATGGGGATGGACCCACAAAACGCAAGAAACGGATGACATCGAAAAGCCCCAAGGTCTCACTCGTGACGCTACCATCCAAGGGGTCGCTCGGAGAACCACACTACCGTATGACTGGTGATCATGATCCATCTCTTCACTCGTTCGACCACCTCGACATTGACTTCAACGAGGTACAGTCGAGTCTTACTGACTGTGGATTGATTGTATCATCTTCTAACGGTTCTCTTGTGATTGCAGCAAGTGGCCGAATTCTTCAACTTGCCGACACCCGCTGGTCTCCAGGCTCCCCATAGCTTACGTCGATCTCCACGGTTCACGTCACCGATTGGTGCCTTTATCAAAGCCGATGGTCAAAAGTTTTCTTTCGACGACCTTGATTTTCCACCCGAAATGGATTCGAACACGTTGGATTTCGTAAGTTTCCGGGTGATTGGTGGGGACCACTTTTCGACCACAGCTGACACGCAGTTTGTGCAGGAAATCCCTGGTGAACATGGTGGTATTGCATTGCGACGCTCGCCCCGATTGCGAACTGATGTGTCAGTCGCCTTTCCACATAGTGGCGGTGGTTCGTCGTCCTCGAACTACTTGCATGGACGGCAAGTGTCCCCCCACAAGCGGCACAATCCGCCAGTGATTGATGTCGCCTTGCAACAAGACACATTCGACTTTGATCACTCGATCACGCCGACACTCAAGAGTCCACAACTGCGTCAGTGGCTCGATGGGTCCCCCAAAAGTTTCTTGGCGTCTGTGTGAAGTGCGTTGCTTACAAGTCTTAACTCCCACCGAAAGAGAAAAATGAAGTATACATCCATCGTCGTCAAAACACCGTATCCCCTCCACATAGACTTTCCATTCCCTCTTACTCGCACCTTCGATACGAATGCACATGGAGGACATAGTATTTGCAAATTAACTGGACAATGACTTTGCTTGAAGCTCGTTCATCGTCTTTGTATAGACGACGCTATCGACTCGTTTTCTTCTTCTATCCGCGGAATGAACACTCGGGTTTCGAGCTGGTTAGGAGCCGAGGACTGGTGCTCCAATGGTGGTGGTACCTGACGTTGAGGTGAGACAGGGGCATTTGGTGATAACCGATACTGAGGTTCAGGCGGTAGCTCAAGAGGTTGCGCTGTTGCCAAATCGTTCAAAAGCTGTGCCATGGGTGTCGGTGTATACACTCGTGGCTCATTTGTTTCTGTTTCGGTTCTTGGGGCGGGCGATGTGCGTGCAGACTTTCGGATCTTGTCTGGCATCTTGATGATGATACTACCTTGTTCACTTCGGAATTCGAGGCGTTTGTAAAATGCTTGTGCCTCGGCTTCGCTTCCGGTCCACTCTTCCACGTAATCGCGCAGATGATCTTCGTGAAAGTCATACTGAAACTCTTCAACCCGTTCAGAATCGTAAATCTGAATCCGCAAATTCTCGTTCCCGTCTTCTAATGGTCGAATGAAAACCGAAATGATAACATAAGTGTTGCATGGCAACTTGACACCTTTCTTCACAATGAGCTTCATCTTCTGGATCAGTGTAGGTGTAACTTGCGGTTTCTTGCCAGATTCGCTATTTGCTGCAGTTTCTGCTTTCGAACGTGCGCCAAGGTCCAAAGTACTGCCGGTATTGAGTGAGTGGAGTATGCTCAACTGGCTCCCAGAACTCATCAGCCGAATCGGGGTTGCGACCACGAAGTCGGACCATTGAAACTTGATCAATACGGGTTCGTAGTTAAATGCAGGGATGATACGGAGGGCAATTGACTTTCTTCGTGCTTCATCGTCCATTTTTTTGCGCTTCGTGACAAGAACACCTTCGATCGCAGCCGCATGTTTCGAACTTGGCACCTCATTTATGATTGACACACGAGCTTTATCGTTCTCGTCATGCTGCATATGGCGAGCATACTGGTCAATTGTGAGGATCTTTTCGTCCAGTAGCTGGAACGGCTGAGTATGCTCATGTGAAGCGTCGTATGCCAAGAGAGTCGGATCGCGGATCATTTCACGAACGATTGCGCTCGCGTATCGCGATGACTCTGGAAAGGCCATCACAGGCGACTTCACCAGAGGAACACTACTTCGTTCGGACGCAAGACGAAAGCACTCCACACCTCCAACAATCTCGTTCCAGCTTTCACTTTTTGCTTTCGTGTACGACGAAGTGGGAAAGATTGGGGTATCACGAGGTTCTCTACAAGGGCGAAGACCATCTGAACAAATCCCGGTAATACCACTGACCCCATCATCATCATTTCGATCACCGTTCACCATAAGCAGAGGAACCACTACGGATGACACCGGCTCCGGAACGACACCAGAATCGATCACACTCGCATCGCCCACAACCACGACGCTATCACTACTCGCGTCCACACTGGTCTCGACCACTGGATCTTCGGACGGAATCACCGCCACAGCTTCGACTGATGCCACTGGAATCACCTCGGATGACACCGGCTCCGGAACGACACCAGAATCGATCACACTCGCATCACCCACAACCACGACGCTATCACTACTCGCGTCCACACTGGTCTCGACCACTGGATCTTCGGACGGAATCACCGCCACAGCTTCGACTGATGCCA
>JAADWU010000413.1:0-12755 GCA_023336255.1 Pythium graminicola
AGCAAAACAGCAAATCGAACGAAATGCACTGCACAAGAGTTCGAGTTTGTGCATTGGGGATTTGGTGACATCAAGCATTTCGACCAGTTGACGCTCGGCATTGCTGAGATCGTGGTCCAAAGCTGGAGTTGGAAGAGGCTGTTGTCCATTCCCACCACTACTATGGGAAGTGCCGAGGTGTTGGAGCATGAGCTCGAGTTGCTGCTGACTATCAGGCTGACGTCGAATATCTTCCAGACTGCTATAAAACGCGGTATTTTCGTCGACAAACATATCGTCCAACGCTCCCATGACTGGTTTGTAGATATCGTCATAAATGATCCGCTCAATAGCTTGTGAACAACACACGATCGCAAAATCCGAACTGGATAAACTCGGAAAACACTGCATGGTGGCACCAATCAGATGGGCAACGTGCATACGAGCATCTTGGAGGGTTTCCTTGCATGCTTCTGTGCGTTTCTTGGTAGTACTGCCATTGGACAATGGTATCCGCTTCATGCGGGTGGTGTGTCGATCCATAAAAGCCTTGGCCAGCTCTGCGTTGACTTGGCTAAGAAACTCGGTCGATGTGGACAAAATCCCAAACAAGAGACTATAGACTTCGTCTTTGGTTGGCGCAAAATGCGTTGGTGGTTGAAGACGATCTACTTCACTCGTTGAGCGTCGTGGAAGCTGAAATCTTCGCAATAATTCAGCATCTTTACGAAAGACTTCGTCGGAAATCGGCTTGTCTTTAAAGTCTTGTTTCACTTTCCAACAAATTTCCATAGCCCATGCACCCGATTTGAGTTCTTCTTGCAATCGTTTCTTTTCATTCTTTTTCTTGAGTTGACGCGTGGCCGTGGCTGCGGCTGTGGCTGCTGTCAAGCCGATCCCCGCGACCATTCCTTCAACACTTACACCCGCAACAAGCACGTTTAATCCAGCGATAACACCTGCGGCTGGGCCAAGGGCAAGAGCCCCAATGACACCACCAGCCGCGAGAAACGGGGCCACCCGCTTCATTACTGTCGTTGCAGATGACTTGGTAGACTTCGAAGTAGCTGACGATACCTGAGTAGCATCAGTACGATCGCCAGTATATCGTTCATCCGAGAGCTCATCGATAAGGGATGCAATCGTCACGTTTGAAGACGAATGCTTGCGTTTCACGCTCGTCACGCGCTTGATCACTGGGTGCAACGTTGACGATGGAAAGAGTTCAGGTACTGGAGGAGCTACGGGAGTCGTAGTTGCTCTAGAAGTCACCAATGTCTTTGATTGTGGACACCGTAGCATGAGGTCAGGCGCATGACCACGGCACTTGCGATGGGCATGACAACTCGATAAACACTCGCGATGCACATAATTCCCACAATCCATGCACTGACAAATCACTTCATTCTCACTTGATCGTACTTGTGTCGTTCCCCACGATGGTCTTCGTACCGAGAGTGAAAACTTGAGCACCGTATCGACTTTTGCTGGGGCAACTGTCACTTCATTTCCAGGAAACAAGCACGGCACGTTCTCCGAACGAGGGTATAGCTTCTCTTCTGGCACACCCCGTCGCCTTGAAGTACTAGGTTTGCTGATGGTAAGCACACGTTGGTGGCATACAAGACAGTCACGAAAAAAGAGTCGTGCATGCTGAACCGCAGTGAGTTCAGGAAGCGCAATGCGATGGAAACTGTGACCATGCTGTGGATCATAGAAGCGACCAGTCGATTCTTCAAGGAAGAGACTGCACGATACGATCGGTTAGAGATCAAAAGAGTGCATAGGGAGAGCACACCACAGCATCTACCTGAGGTTCCCCACCGGCGTCATTTCTCATTCCTCGTCAGTCAGTTTGTGCAGCAAGAAATGATCATCAGGATTCATTTTGACCAATCCACATCCTCTATGGAGAACAATTTAGCCAATCCAGTTCACATAATCATACCTCTTATATTAGATATGTATGAATGGAGCAAATGGGGCCAAACAGTGTCACTGTACTGAAAACCTATATAATCGAATACATCTGTCTATGGCATGATACAACTATAGGCCTTAGATATATCGTCGTCATGAGATGCTTGTACATTTTCTTGTGTTTCGTTGTGTTTCTTAAGATTATTGTGCTTTTTTTGAAACACTGGAATTAAAAATCCAGCAATTCCTTGCTAATGAGCTCATCCAGAAATGGGAGTTAAAGTTGTTCCCGGTGCTGATTACAAGAGCCCCAGACAATGTTTTGATCAGACCCGAGTCACATTCTAGGAATTCTCTCTGAAATTTACCTTATCATTGATTGTCTTCAACATCAGTCTCAAAATTCAAGAGACTGACGTTGAAGTCACTGAAGGACTCTATCAAATACCATCTTCCTGTACATGGTTGTAGCATGTGATTCGTGATAATATCATCGGTCTACACGTGCAGCTGGACAGCAAAAGCGCAGGCTGGTAGACACACATCCAAGATGGTTGTCAACGTAATCGTCCCCTTCATTCGGTCAGTCAAACCCATGTATCGCAATCCGTGCGACTTGGTATCCAGAAAGCGGCAACAAAGTCCAGACCGTGAGGGTCGGAAGGTGAGATAAGCACTTGAGGGAATGATTTTTTCCGCTTCGGGGAGAGATATGGGATCCACCGGCTCAACCACAACCCACCGAGGTATGTACTGTAGGATCCAATTGTGTGGCTCGCAAGTGTCCAAGATGATGTGGACAGATCTGACACCAGAAATCACGGAGAGTCTCAGCTTCACACAGAGTCTCCGTGACTGATTTACCCCTTCGACTACTTCGGTATCCTAGAACGAACCATCATACTGCACGGAATTGTAGGTGCGTTGATCGTACAAGTTCATCGTCAATCGGTTTCAATGCACGTCAGTCACTCAAACGACGTGCCGACTCAGGACGGTAGATACAAGATCTCAAACCCAATGTTTTCTAGTTTACTTTGCTTCGTTTTATAATGATGAATATGGATTATACCATCGTTATTGTGATGTTCGTTGAAGAAACATCCGTCACTTCAATCAACCCTTGAACAAATAATCAAAAAAAATCCCACCATTCGACACTTGAAGCCATGCATGTCCATCGATTTTTGGGTGAGACTTTACCCAGTTCTGTCGTCGTCAGTGCCAATTGGAACATTCAGGATGGTAAGTGTGGGTCCTTTCAGTGAGATGTGACCCTTCCAATGAGATCACTAGAAGGAATGTTTGCCCAGTCTTTCTTCGTTGAACCCAGCATTATTAACTCCCGAAACAAAAGCGTTGGGTACAAAAGTCTGAAGCCACTGGTGCGTCGCGAACAATCTACGATCAAAATTCATTTCGCCTTGTCGCTCACAGAGAGAGAGATGCCACCAACGTATAGCCGTGGATTGTGGCAAGAGGATGAACACCAACGATTCCTTGATGCTCTCAAACGGTATCCACGTGGGCCATGGGCAGAGATTGCGCATTGTGTCGGCACACGCTCGGCGCGACAAGTACAGACGCATGCACAAAAGTATTATGAGAAGATCGAGCGACATGTGCGTGGGTTACAGCGTGATCGACGCGGTGGGATTCGGCCACCAGGCACTGAACGATCTTTGAGTCGCCCGTCATCAAGTGGCGCCATCACACGCGAGCATGAGATCGACCAAGAGATCTTAGCGGCATGTAGTCGGGCATTGGAAATGGGTGAACGGCTCCCGACGCCAGCGCGACCACGTCGGAACGACTCGGGCACACGAGAGGCACGCGGAAAGAGACGAGAGAGTGAGGAAATAGGTCGACGAACGTCAAGTGCTGAACGGAGGGAAGACGAGGACGATATGGACGATGGGCACGATGAGGAAGAAGAAGAAGATGAGGACGATGGTGGGAGTGTGGGGGATGAACTCTTGCCCCTGGACAAATCGCTGGATTTTTTGATTGAACTCCTCGCTGGACTCGATGACGACGAGCACGCCTACGATGGTAATTGGATGCCAACTGATCCCGTACCGTTGAAACGTGAGATTCTTCCAACTGGTCGTTATGCATGATTATTCAAAAATGATTATTGAGAAATTCACTCTTATAATAGTGATCACAGATGCGTATACCTACGAAACGTAAGACTCATGTGCGAAATTTTTCATTTGATGGGACAAGGAGATGCTGACGGTGAGACTCCAGCGTGCGGCATTGGTGGGTGCAGCACATTGCATGATCCTTTTCGAAAGTAATCGTGTTGATTCCATCAACCGAAATCAAGGGTAATCTTTGCTCCACGCTGTCGAGATCCTAATTGAAGAGAACGCAAAAGCCAAGATGTTTAGGCTGGTTCGAGTCCACTGCATTTGTGGAGCTGGTTTCATACGAACATTCTTTCGCGCCTTCGCTTGTGGTGGTACAGTCCCTCCCCAAAGCGACGGGGTCGCGTATTACGGTACCTGTGGTTCCGTGCGTTGTCGAGACATTTGAATCGAACGTCGATCCAGTAAAATAGCCGATCCAGAGGCCAGTTGTGCGGGAATCTCGACCACCTGCAATCCTGGGATACGAGAGTCTTGTTGGCATCTGGCATACTAGCGTCCAGTGTCTTACCAAATGTAGAAAGAGATCTCACGAAAGTGGCTGCAAGCACGAGATTCCCCACTGGCAAGAAAAACACAAAACGTTGGGTGCAAGCTACCAATTTTTTTCGATAATGTGCGAAAGGGAACAATTCTACAATGTTTTTGTTCTGGTCAGTACGATGGGAGACGTTTGGGTTTCTGAGAAATGGAGTGGGTTGCTTCACTTGCCGTGCACACGCTGGCGTCACTCGAACGCTGCACCCAATATCCGAACCCACCAATCTTATTTCAGTACTCTTCCAACTTTTCAATTGGATTGATCTATAGTATCCACAAGTATGGGGAAATGTGAGATAATGGATCGTGTGAATTTCATTTCCAATCCGTCCAGTTTATGAGCCGACAAGTGTGGCTTCACCTGCATTCGTTCCACCTGACCATGTCCAGTGATCCTGACTTTGGGTGCATCAACCAGCTTGTTTTGTTCTCTGGATTTCCTTGACTTGTGCGTGGCTCCAAGACTGCGAACCCAGCCGTGCATCTACGATTTAGATCCCACACGTGGCACACTTCCCATTCCCTCCATTTCAGAACTCTCGTCGTCCTCGTCACCACTTTTTCCAACAAAACGATGAAACGTGGGGTCTGGTCCGAAGAAGAACACTCACGATTCCTTCAAGCGATTCGGTATTATCCCGAAGGTCCATGGTCTAAAATTGCAGGATGCATTGGAACACGTTCCGCTCGTCAAGTACAGACTCATGCCCAACGTTACTATGAAAAAGTCCAACGCCATGTTCGTGGCCTTCAACGAGATCGTTCCAAGTCGACACATAAAGAACATCGTATTGATGAAGATATTCTTCGTCTGCAACATCTCCATCGTGTGGCCAAACAAGCCGCCAAGGCCGAAGGACGCGCAGAAGGAACGTCGGGGGAACAGGATCCACCGCGACGACTGTATCGATCCAAAGATCCGCCACCATGTCTACAACGACTTGCTGGACTCCCGAACGCACAGTCACCGATGGGTGTCCATGATACGGCGTTGATTTCACCACGGTTTAGTGCTCCCGTGGGGTATTATGAACAGTCCACTTACTCGCACCCTGTGAGCCCCTTGTATGATCAATCCAAGGTGATTTCTCATGGTCTCCTATACAATCGATACGAGACCAACTGCCCATATCCACCACCACCAACACTCCAGTCACCCTACCACCACCAACGAGGCTTTCTTCCGATGCCTCTCCTCCCGCCACTGACCACTAAGATGGGTGAACCTACGTACCAAGCATACACTCCCACACATCTTCCGGTCACGACGCCAAGCCCCACGGCCCGGTTGTCGCCACGTGATTCTCAAGTGATTTCGAGCTCGATCCGAAGCTCGGAGGATCCCACGACGCCTCGCCTCCCATCGGTTCGGCCGACACTTACATGGAACCAACCAGGTCTCTTGTTACCACGGATCTTTTCGTAGTTTACTCACGCTAGGATGTTGTACACATATATAAGTAATATTTGATGGGACTTGGTGCTTTGGTCCTCTTTTTCACACACTAGTACAAGACGTCATGACTCGACTTGCTTATAAACATACAATAGGGTACCCGTGGTTCTTCACGGGTTCAACTTGTTCTTCCACACTTCATTCTGAATGGACATGGTGACTTTATCCAGACTTGCTTGTAAGGATTGTTGTTCGAGCGTCAGGGCTTTGAGGGCACGTCGAGCTTCAAGCCAACGTACTTGTTTTTCCAAGTGACTAATTTCAGCACGCATGGCACGAAAGAGGGATCGTTTTCGCATCATAAATTCACGTTGCGATTCCCGATGACGTTGACGACGTTCTTCTTCGGGCATACGTCGACATTGGCGTTTCTTGGGGGTTGGCCAGACGTAATCGTTCACAGTAAAATACTCGGTCCGTTCTTGAGTGTCAGCGACGGGCAGTGGATCAAGTTCTCGACGAATTGGCTTGACTTCTACACCCAACGACGGTGCTGTGGCCTTCTCTTCTTCGGACGATGAACTCCTGGTTTTGGCTTCAGGTACCGATGGACACATCGGTGGTGGTGGTTGCAATGAAGCTGCAGCTTCATTTTGGTCAATCTCAATGGCATCAAGGAGATCATCAAGGAAGTCTCGCTCCATGTACGATACTGAGACGACAATCGATGGAGGAATGCAGACTGCCATGGGATCCGAAGTGGGTCGCACTTACGGATTTGAATAATGAAGTTCGAGATCTACTTCACGAATGGTCTTGGTGGTTCTTCTTCCAGGGATGGCACATTGCACACGCGTGCGTCGCTTACGGTCTGTCGTTCAAGATCGAGAGCCGGACGGCATGGAAACATCTTGGGCTGTTGTAACGACCGCAAAGATGTGATGGGACCGAGTCAACAGCAAGTGTTCATCATCCATTGTCGACAACAACAGGGCAAAAGTCCAGAGCTCACCGAACCTGTTCAAGTTGTTCCCATCCGTCAGAGCAGATGATATGAAGTCCCGTCTCGGACGCGTCGACGCGTCGGGTGCAAGCGTAGGCTCGTGAACTTCCACGTAACGTCAACGGGCACTTTTTCGCCTTCATTCGCGATGACATGGTGTGTTGGACAAGGATTGTGTCTACCAGTTGTACAGCGAATCCATCACAGCTGGTCGTATGGAACACCTCGTCCTGACGTACGATGGAGTAATCTGCATGCGCACTACTGATAGTGGTTGCTTGGATTTGAGGCTACACAGCACTAGGGAAGCATGAAAATCTTAATGGATGTGCATCGCGCCGTCTTGTTCTGACGATTCGCGTTCCAGGAGCGAAGCTTTGTAGCATTTCGCTGATACGATCGCATGAGGTCCACAACTTGTGGGTGTCGTGTCGTTCATGCGCAAGGTCGCAACGGTCTCTCAATTGGTTCAACGGCAATTGCGTCGCAATGGATTCCATCTGTGGTGGCGGATTCCAGATGGACTGGAGTGAACCGTCATCACACGATCGACTACTGTATCAACGACGATGGGTGCCTCAACATTGATGGCTTCGATGTCCTGACTGAAGCACTATCCCAACGCTCGGACCGAGCCGGGAAGTTCTCACCTTAGTCATCGTTGTTGAGGCGCCGACCTGAGAGACGCAAGAGCCAGCTTCTACTACGTTTGGACGTGGCAATCGTGTGGTCGTAACTCACAATGTCATGCACCATCATAAACGAAAAGGCACATTGCGAGAACCATCTCTTGAAGAGGGAGAGACGCTTTCTTGCGACGACAGTGTGAGCAAAAGCGACCCGATCACCTGTACGATCTGATACTGTCTGTTCGCGATACGTCATGCATCTGGACTACACGTGTAAAGGCAACTGTGGGCCACATGGCACCGTATCACCAGTTCATGTAGCCATGCTAATTTCGATGAGCAGCTCCATTCTGTATGATCAGTTTGGTTTAGTCTACGAATCGGACACTAGCCTAATTAGTTTCGTACTTAATGGAGAACCATGGGTGAATGGAGTTCATTCTTCCAAACCAAAACGATCATGAGCGATTTCCCCGCTTCGTCTGCTTCTTCTGCCACGCCGTCGGCCGTTCCGATCGTTAGCAACGTCGCGCCATCGACAACTGATGCGACTGGAAAGAGTACCAATTTGCGTGATGATCCAAGTTTACCAAAAATGTACCCCAAACCTGTAACCATGTTGGTGATTGGGATGGCTGGTAGTGGCAAGACCACACTCATGCAGGTACAGAATCCATTTCCTTTGTGTGGTTTATTTCTTCTAAGTAGTTGACATGTGTTGATGATGATGTAGCGTATTGCGACGCATGCGCTTGAGCGTGGCTTGCGCAACTATGTGATCAATCTGGATCCGGCCGTCCGCAAAACTGGGTACGGCGCCAATATTGATATTCGCGACACTGTTGATTACAGACAAGTCATGGCCGAATATGGATTGGGTCCAAACGGTGCTATTATGACTTCCCTAAATCTCTTTGCGACCCGTTTTGACCAAGTCGTGGATCTCGTGGCCAAGCGAAGTGATGAACTTGAGTACGTAACCAGCTCATCCATCATTTGATTGATGGATTCTCATAAAGAAATGTATAGCTACGCAGTCGTCGATACACCCGGTCAAATTGAAGCGTTTACGTGGTCAGCGTCAGGTACAATCATCACGGAATCGTTGGCATCACTGTTTCCGACTGTGATTGTCTACGTCGTCGATACACCACGCACTGCGAGTCCCAATACGTTCATGTCCAATATGCTCTATGCTTGTAGCATTCTCTACAAGCTCAAGCTTCCCTTTGTTGTGGTGTTCAACAAGATTGATGTCTTGCGTCATGATTTTGCCCAAGAATGGATGACCGATTTTGAAGCATTTCAAACTGCTTTGGATCAAGTTCAAGACGATAGCTACATGAGCAATCTTTCCCGATCCTTGAGTCTTGTACTGGAAGAGTTTTACAACAATCTGAGCTCCGTGGGGGTCTCGGCCGCGACGGGTGAAGGCATGGATGCATTCTTTGGAGCCATCGACAAGGCAGCCAAACAATATGAAGAGGAATATCTTCCCGAACTTCTCCAGCGTATAAAAGCCCAAGAAACCAAAACCAAGCAGAATGCTGAAGCCAATCTCACACGTGTGATGCAAGATATGGACATATCCCATGATCTCGGTGAAACCAAACCAAGTAGTATTCCATCAGGTCCACGTACTGATTTGTGATAATGGATAGCATGGGGTACATAGGGTTACACTGTTCTTACAACGTGCTTGTATTCAGGAGTTGTACAGTACGACTATCGAAACCTCCCTTCCTTTTTCCCCAACGAATCGAAAAGGAGCGATGGCAAACCAAACCATGTCGTTCCGCTCAGAGGATTCGTGGCGTTCCAGCGCGTTATCGGCTGGTCGTATGGGACGAGTGATTGCGAATAATAGTGAATTGGAAGAAGAAGCGTTAGCACGTGGTTTACGTGAACAAGCACGTCTAGCGGCACGAAAATTAGTGACCCCCGAAGACGCGTTCTATCGTGTGTTGGATGAAGCGAAAGTTTATGTCATTGATATGCGTGCCAAGCCAGGAGCACACAACGAGGAAGACGAAGAAGAAGAGGAACAAGAGATTGTCAGTATTATGGAAATGATGAAAAGTTCCAGTCGAACATCGTCTCGTGATCGGATGCAAATGCAAAACGATCGAAATGGTAAGCGTCCAATGACACCATAGGAAGACTGTGGGTGTATGTATTCATTCGATTCTATGTAGCGTATTGTGTCAAGAAGATGCCCGATGAAATTGTTGCGAGTTCAGGACGATTGCGTTGTGCGTATGGACCAACACAACAACTTACGACATTTATTCAACTGGCGCATATCGATAATGGCTACATGATACTCTCGATAGAACAACCGAAAGCACGTGGAGGAACAACCGAACGCAAAGTACTCGAGAAATTACCAGATTCCGATCACCCGATTCAAGAATTTGGACACTTTTACTATCGTGTACTGGTCCCCATTGAATTACGACGTGGACCCGATTTATTGGCCCCCATTGTCTCGCGTTCCGTCTTCAAGAATGCGGAAGAGATTGTGGAATGCAGTGAAACATATCGGTGTCCGCAGAGTGCGGTGACGTTTGTCAAGCTTGCGTACGAAGATGGATGGTTGTTTGAGACACTCAATTCAGGGATTCGGGTGCTCGAACGACTTGCGACTGAACCTGAGATTGAGAATGGACAATTTTTCTATATTGTACGTATCCCTGTGGGTATTCGTGTGGCACCCAATATCATGGCACAGCGTGCTGGCAAAGGATACCGACTTCATTCAATTGTTGAAGGTTCGCAACGATTTACACCACCAGGCAGTAAGATTACGTACGTGAAAGTTTGCCGAGAAAAAAGCAGTCGTTGCACCTGTACAAATAGTCACCAGAACCACGATATTGGAACTGCTGGTGGTGGATCTAGTCCGAAGGCTCGTATACGACTAGAGCTCAGTGAAGAAGAGAAGAATTTGATTCCCCGATCGTCCTCGGCTTCATCGTTGGTTGGTGGATCGTCGGCAACGTCATGCTCTGGAGGTTGGATTTTTGAAACCACCATGGATGGTCAAGTTGTACTTGATCCCATTCCCAAGCCTATCGAACGTCAGATCGAACGACTGTTTTACCGTGTTCTTGACGATGCTGTGGTGTTGCCCACACCTACATTCTTTGGGATATCATCGTCCAGCAATGGCAGTCGGGCGGAACCACCAGGATCGTCTTCGTCAAAAAGGAAGCGTCTCAAGGATACACTGATTGAATGCAGTGAACGCATTGTACCAGCTATCCCAGACTCAGAAGTCATTCGCGCCAATGCACCTCAATTTGCCTTTGTCAAGCTTCGGCATGATGTGGGCTGGATCTGTGAGCGACAGCTACAGCCACCATATCGACAAGTACTTGAACAAGTTCAAGGTTTTGCTGTCACCCGTGATGAGCCCAAGTTTTATCGCGTTCTTGTGCCTGTGTATCTACGATCTGCACCAGACTTCGAGTGCCCTCGTCTTCCTGGTGTGAATCCTTTGGCCGTTGGTTGCGTTTTCGAGAGTTCGTTGCAGTATACACCACCGGGAAGTCGCATCACGTATATCAAAGTCTCGACGGATTCGTCTGCCGCAGCAAACAATGGTTCCAGTGGCTGGGTGTTCAACCAAACACCAAGTGGTGACAAGATTGTCGAAGCAATAGACGACGATCCAGAGAAAAAGAAGGGCAAGTTTTTCTTTCGAGTGTTGTGTGAGAAGAAGGAAGTATTGTTGTCGCCAGAACGGAGTGGTGAAGTGGCCAAATACTTGTTCGAGAATACGTTCTTTTCTGCTGAGATGGAGTACACCATCCCTCGTACCCAGGATACGTACGTTCGATTGTCGAAAGAGAAAGGATGGATCTTGCTTGACGCTCCGGATGCAAAGGAAGGTGAACAAACCCTGCAACGCCTGCATGAAGACTTGTTCAATCTCTACCAAATGCCCCCTAGCTGGGTTAGTATTGGTCACCCTAACCGTACGTGGTTCAAGGTGCCTGATGAATCATGCCGTACGATTTTGGTGGAGGAAACATTGCTGCAAATGCATGTATTCAAGAGTCGCAATATCCTAGCAGCGTCTTCCCAAGGTCGTGAGAACGTTCCGCTTAGTCGTCAAGGCACCGTAACGTTGAAAGGTGGCTCGGTTACGTGGCCATGTACGCTTGAAGAAATCAAGCATGCAGCCAGTGCCTTGTTGTTTACATTTCCTTGGAAACAAGCGTGGTGGATCTTTGAGATGGAAGACGGCGAAAAGCACAGTGTGGAGTTGCAGCATGGACTTCGTGGTGGTTTCAAGGCTGTGTTGTTTGATGGTGATATCCAAGTGCAAAATCGCAATGTTGGGGATATTTTGTGGGATGCAGGCAGTGAATTTGTCTTTGAGTGGAAGAATCATACGTTCAAGGTCATCATCGCATTGGAAGGAGCATTCTTCTCGCAATATTTGCAGTTTTATAGCTACTCGTTGCTCGTGGACGAAGAAGAGATCGTGCCAATCGAATTTTAGAGAAACTCCAGAATCAAATACACGGATTCGGTACTGCGAAAGGTTCAATAGGGACGGGTTCGATGAGAAGGGCCAAATGTTCTGATCTTGCAAGAACCGAGATCACTTCTGGGACGACTTGTTCTTGTTCTACGTTGTTGTTGAAGCCGTTGATGATTGGTTTAGAGAGGGAGTGGACCAGAATGCATGTCGTTGTGTTGGTCTCAATCATGTGGTCATTGATAAGCTCTCATCGCGTAAAGAATCGTCATGGCGAGCGGCATCTTTCAGCGAAACCCTCGCAACGTGCGGTACGTCGGACAATTAATCTATGCATTACATGCTCCACAGCACAGCTCTCTGGGCGCTGCGCTTGCATGGTGGTGAGAACGGTTCTAACGAGATTGTTATTTGACTGCTCTAGCATTGCTGGTTGGATTCTGGCCGGCTCGGTCTTTGCGCTTAGGTGGCGCCACGACCAGAAGAAGGAGCGTGAGTTTACCGACGCAGACGTGGCCAAGTGGAACCAAGACGTGCTCAATAAGACCGCCACGAAGTCGGAGAAAGAACGCAGCGCCAAGCAGTAGATCATGAACCCAACCGATGCCGGCCGGCTGAGTGTTCCGCAGTGGAATAACCACAGTTG
>JAADWU010000414.1:0-12755 GCA_023336255.1 Pythium graminicola
TCCCTCCCATGTCTGATGGTCTTGACATGTCGAAAGACGTGGATGGATATCCAGTGATCGAGACTGATTTGACGGACGATCTTTTGTGGGAGTCACTTGGATTAGGCGACGTAAAGCTCGAAGCAGATCTCAAATTGTAGTTATCAATGGAAAACATATGCAATAGACTTTCAGTCGTTGGTGCGGGTTTGAACAAGGACCAAGTTAAGTACATTGTTCTAGAACATGACAGTAACGGGCTCCACGACGACATTGCTTTTGTATGCACTCAACTCCGATCCGAACAATACCACTTCATATGGACTTCTCATGATCTACTCGTCTCCCTGTATAGTATAACCTGGACTACTGGTAGTCTGCCATTACACGTATATCGTTTAAACCCTTGATAGCTTTGAACGTGATTACTCAGTTCTGGAATGAACGTGCATGACCGCGTAGCTCACTCCATATCAGACGAAATCAGGATTCTTCACCATTCGCACACTTCTCGCTTGATGTAAATGGAGAAGTGCAATATATTTTCAATATTTTGAAAATATTGTCGATAATACATGATTATTTTTTTCTCAACACACCATGTATCAGAATATGACTACAAATCATATCGTCTTTTGTCATCATCACTTCGGTTGACGTAAAATACCCGATTCCGCAGTCATTATTCAACCATCATGCGGGTCCTCTCCCCGCGCCGTGTGCTCTTGGCGCTGGGCGTAATGGCTGTATTGCGTAAGGGAGCTCAAGGTCTTCGTGATTGGTTGACGTCGTGGGTCGCGGCAAAGGGTGCGTCGGCTGCATCGGCCGCCCCGCCCTGGCGTCTCTTTAGTGAGTTCCTGTCGGATCTCAACACGGGCAAAGTCACCAAAGTACTCCTTGCCAGTGGCTTTGTGTTCGTAGAAGGCAAGCCAGGCACCGAGAGTTACAAGTACGTACATATTTCAATCAATTGTGTTCAATGAGATATTAATATTGTCGACGTAGAGTCTTGCTCCCACCTCGTACTGAACATACGTATATTATGGATGCCCTCGTGCGTGCTGGTGTTGATTTTGGGACGTTACCACCACCTGCAACACGTCGAATTGTTCCGATTTTAATGACCTTGATTCCATTCATGTACGTTCGTAAGACTGTGCTTGTTGGATGGTGATGAGTATTGACATTTCTGTGGATTGTTGTAGTTACTTGGGATTGACGTACCGTATGCTACGTGGACTCTTCAGTTCAGGGGATAGCATTGGAAAGGATGGATCGGACAAGGCAGTGTCCAAACGTGCATCCAATTCGAATCGCATTACGTTTGATGATGTCGCGGGGATTGACTCGGCACGACTGGAACTTGGTACGTGTTTGTGGTTTGAGATTTGTATTGTTCTCATTGTCGCTCATCCATCCATTTCCGGGTTGTATGTATAGAGGAAGTTGTTGATTTTCTTAAGAATCCAGCTCGATACGAGGCCATTGGTGCCAAGGTCCCAAAGGGTGTGCTTCTTTGTGGCCCATCCGGCACGGGTAAAACCTTGCTGGCGCGTGCTGTCGCCTCAGAAGCAGGTGTGGCGTTTTTGTTTTGCTCGGCATCCGATTTTGTCGAGATGTTGGTTGGTCGTGGTGCTGCCCGTGTGCGTGATCTCTTTACACAAGCATCGCAACACCCTCAATGTATCATTTTCATTGATGAAATTGATGCATTGGCAAAAGCCCGTGGTGGTCTCAACTCGAACGACGAGCGTGAACAAACACTGAATCAATTGTTGACGGAAATGGATGGATTTGAAGGGAATATCAACGGTGTGATTGTAATTGCAGCAACCAATCGACCCGAAGTCCTGGATCCAGCCCTTTGTCGTCCGGGTCGCTTTGATCGTCACGTGTACGTGGGTCTTCCGGACGCCAAAGGACGTGAAGCTATTTTACGTGTTCATACGAAGAATGTCCGTCTCGGGGAAGACGTCGACCTTGCGGTGATTGCCGAAGAGTGTGGACAACTTGGACAACACTCTGGTGCCCAATTGTCAAGTCTTGTGAACGAAGCCGCGTTGTTGGCTGTACGTCATGGGGATTCGAGTGTACAACATTGTCACTTTGAGCTCGCGATGAGTCGTGCATATGAAGCCTACGCCAAGAACCTTACGGGTGCTATGGAGTTTGCTATGCATTAGAGAACGACATGAAGGGCTCATATAGTGTAGTTTATTTTGATCACAGGATTATAGTACTTTGATGCTCACAGTAGGCGGGATTTGGTCCAGAACAATGGGGTACACATCTGCGCTAGCAGAGGGAGAGAATAAATAGATGCGAGGGAATACGATGGACTCACATTTCCATGGGGAAAATGAGCTCATCGTCCACTGCAATTGTTGTAGGGATGGTGCTGGCACGACCAGTGAACGATGCTGTTGGTGCGTGGTATTGATTGTATGCGGGCTGATAGTAACCACCTTCTTCATCGTCGTCATCGTCTTCTTCGTCTTCCGAGTCACTGGCACTTTGAAGTACTTCTAGACCACGTCGCATGGCGCTCATAAACGACATGGCGACAGCACCTTCAGCAGCTGCATGGCTCTTGAACGGTTGAGATAATTGGCGCTTGAGTGGCGCCATTTCAGGCGCTTGTCGCTGGTCCAAGGCCGTTGGACTTCGGAGACTCTGGGTTTCTTCATTCGGTGGATTTAGAAACGCACCGGCGGGCTGGAGGCGTGCCAGAAACGACGCAGGAAGTGGCGCGACATCGGCTTCATCAAATGGGAGATTCATGCTGTTGGTGTTGGGAATGTTGGCGTTGGTCGAGTTGGCGTTGTTGGTGTTGGGAGGCAAACGAGTGAATGACTGTTCTCGTCCGTCTACTGGGTCTTGAATGTTGGAATGGACCGCTGACGTTGGACCTATGTTACTCTGTATCTCACGGCATCATCTCCCAAAAATACAAACTGCAACAGCCACCAACAAAACCAACCCACATAGAAAAGCAGACAGGAAGATTCGCAATACCTCTGTAAAGTTATAGCATCTAGATTTGATCTGGTGCATCTCAATAAAAGTACCCTTTGAAGAAACTCTAATAACTAATGTTTCGGTTGGATCTGATCGTATCTGAGATTCAGCTGGATCCCAAATTGTACCCTCTGGATTCAACTGTCTGGGAACCAACGAACCGTTGCACGCTTGTCTCTGCTGGACTCAACTATCCAATGGAATGATCCATTCGCACCGATAGTGTCCAATTTACCGTATCGGTAATTTATCCCACGCAGATGGGCAAATGTTGGTCGTTGGCGAAGAAAAGTGTGCTACAATTGTCATTTTTCATTGGAAAAAACTCAACTTTGCTCGCGTTGGCCAAGATGTGGTCATTCGTTTGCACCAGGTCACAAGTGGTTGGCCAATCACGATCTCTTGATTGAGTGACCTGGAGGACGAGAGCCGGTCATGTAGTTCGCTGGCATCGAGTCATCCAGAATCAACAAGCAAAATGGAATGATTACTATGTCTCAGAGGTTTTGAACTACCAGATGGTCCACTATATTCTTTATTATATACACGAGACATATTAACGACATATGATTTTGTAGGTTATTCGATATTATAGTATCCTACTGTACTTGAACTTGAGCTTGGTGACTGGCGCCAGGTTGAACTTGCTTTTGGGCACTTCAAGGTCGCCAAATTGACGAAACTCCTCCTGTGATTCAACTGCACCCCAAGCCGCTGAGATCCCAAGTCAAAACAATGTACTGTACAACGTGTTGGAAGTTCCAACTTGAAGCACGTTATACGATGTGTTCCACGGCAGCGTTCTTCGAGGTAAGAACAGCGTTATGACTGTTCGAAGATATGTAGATAGATTCCCATTGAATCCTTTTCGCGTCGACATGGCAGCTGCTCTGAGTTGACCGTTTCAGACAGTTTCAGATCTGTGAAACAGTCATTATTCTCGATAAGCTCTTGGGTCTAACTGGTCGGCTCATCGTTTTACCTTCCCACTATAAGATTTCGAAACTTTACTGTCCTGTGCTCATTGCCTTCTCTCGCATGGTGTACTGTCGCACCAATGCACGCATCCGTCGTGCTTCTTGATTGAGGATGTCCCAATCAGTGACGCGCTGTCGTTGCAACTGCCGTAAGGCGGCTTTCTCATTCGCATGGAGTTGATTCTGTACAAGACGACTTTGATTTTTCATGAGCATTTGTACGACGTGTGCACGGGTCTCGAGTGAATCATATCGTAATGGCTCCACAATCGTGTTTTCGTGGATCGTAGTCGTACATTCCGAAGCCACAAGAACAATGCGAGCATCGATGGTCTCGGAATGGACAAGAGAATCTGGCCCATGTGTTTCAGTACATTGCCACAAGGCTTTATCCTCGACGTCGCGTTGTTGCTGTGCTGCTTCCAAAACTTTGATTGAACTGCTTTGAGGTCGATTGTCCTCTGTCACGTTCGACTCATCGGCTGGATCGATGCGACGGGCGACCAGGAGAAATTTGCATTCACTCGCGTCCCGCTCGTGTGGCGCGAGTTGGATCTGGACCGCAACGGACGCATGCGGCGTTAACACCGCCAAACCCGGTCGGACGCGAAACTTGCGTGATGATGTACATTGGATCTTGACGATAATGCGGTCGTGAGCACTGTTATTACGGACGATCATGTGCTGCACACGGCGATCACCAACGACAAACTCAAGTCCATGGGGACGTCCTTCATACACTACGTCCACGACCATTTCTGTCGATATTTAGCAATGAAGCGTCTATTTCTCTACGAAACGAAAATATATAGTATCGCGATTTATGTATACTTGAACACCGACACTTTTCCTGGTTGCGTCAGGCCAAGTTGACGCTGTTCTTCCTCTTTAAAGGCCGTCTTCCACTGCTTCTTTTCTTGCCGTCGTTGTTGCTTTTGCTGCTTAGCAGCTTCTTTCCGTGCTTTTTTATCTTCTTTACTCTCTTCGCTTTTCTTCTTTGGGGCCACAGGCAGCAGAGACGCCGTCGATGGTTCGTGCGGCTGCTTCTCTTTCTTGTACGACGTCTCCGTCTCAAACACACCAAGTGGCATACCAGTCTTTCGAGACAGTTGAATCTGCGACTTATTACGAGCGGCAGAGGCAAGGACATCGTCATCAAGGGCATTCAGTGCAGTCTTTTTCTTCTTTTTCTTCTTGAGTCCACCGTCTTCTCGAATGAGCGTTGGATGGTTATCCAGTGTCGAGTACGTGCTCACAATGGTCTCACAATCCCATTGCTCTTCTTCGCGCGGTGCCAAATACGCATTTCGTTCAAACATGGTGCGCAATTGTTCCTCCGTCTCTCGTGCTTCTTCTTGAAGCACGAGTGGATCTTCTTCTTCGGTATCCTCATCACCTTCTTCGGCCATGCGTTCTTTTTCACATTCCTCCAAAATCTCCTTGAGATGATTCCCAGTTCGCAATGGATTACCAATTTTGCCTTCATCATTCAGCATTTCCTGACGTACGTGCACAAAATCTTCAACAATCGACGCCAATAGCTCCCCTTCCAACACCACATCACCACGTGTCTCGGGATCATCATCTTCGAGCTCACCAAGCTGATCATCATCGTACTCTTCCGCCATCATTTTCTCAAATGCCTCGTCCAGTACACGTTGCTGTTCCGAGCGGTCAGCACCGGCATACCCCTCCACATCCGCATAGGCATCTTCTTCATCACTAAATTCTTCATCATCTTCATCATCGTCTTCCTCTTCGTCATCCGTAAGATCACCACGAAATTTGGGGACACCGCTCGCTGCTGCCATGAGTCTGGCAATATGGGCATCATAGTCAAACCCATCAGCAGCGTCAGCGTCCGGATCTTCGGCCGCTGCTTGAATCACAAAATCATCATCAATCTCTTCAAAGGCCTCGTCGTTCGCAAGGGCTTCACGTAAATCCGGGTCCATCGTATCGGTCGTCAACGTAATCGCTTCTAGTAAACGATCTTGTTCTTCAGCACTTGGAAGCACATCTTCCGGTAAATCCACACGACGGGCAAGGTCCATTTGACTCGTAAACTCGCCATTGGCCGAGTAGAAGCGTCCTTTCCCCATTTCTTTCATATGCTGAGAATAATCGTAGCCATCACGTACCATTCCATTCTCATCGACTAAATCTTCGGCTTCAATGCTGCCAAAACGTACGCGACGTGTCGGAAATGCTGTCTTCTTGGCTTTGGTCGCTGTTTTTTTCTTCTGTGCAGCTTTCATGGCTTGTTCAAACGTTTGTGGCGCATCGTGATCGGCCTCTTCATCGTCACTGTCGACAAGATCAGGCATTTCATCATCGCTCTCTTCTTCTTCATCATCATCTTCTGCGTCAGCGCTGCCATATTCTTCATCTGACGCCAGCTCGACTTGACGCTTGGATGACAATAAGACATATTTGGACGCCTCAGGGTCATTAATCTTGGGATCCCGTTGACTCCGATGGACCACATGAAAATGTTGTGCCGTTTTTTTGTTGATAAATTGCTTCTTACGGACCTATACATGGCGAAAGGGAGAGATAACAACACAATGCATTTAGACACTGGTTCGGCGATGGATACGAGTGCACCAACGACGCAAGAGACGTACCATGGTGATGGAATTCCAGCGCTCTTGGGTGGCTTCTTGATTCCAAACGACTGGAAAATGATTGGCGATGTCGATGAGTAACCTTCCGACTACCTCCGATCAGATATACTCAGACATGAGTCGGTTCGGATAACCTTCTGACAACATTTGCGCGCCTTGTCGACCCAAGATGGCTACATTGGAGAAGGAACATGGGAAAGCTCTTTTGTACAGTCGTTGGAGAGACAGGAAGCGCGTTCTCTGTGCGGGTCGAGGAGGATGCCGTGGTTGCTGACTTGAAGGACGCGATTGCGGAAAAGCAAAAGTATGATTTTGCAGCAAGTAAACTACAACTGTATGTGGCCAAGAAGAACGATGTGTGGTTGACGAAAAATGAAGTCAACTTTGTGAGGGATCCCAATGGTTTGCAGCTTCTAATTGCTGCACGAGCAAAACTCCATCGTGTTGGGTTATCTAAGGAGCAACTGGGAGAAGTTGATGAAGAGGAGGAAGCAGCAGGAAATGGTCCTGTGAATGTGTTGGTGGTAGTTCCACCTGAAGAGGAGCAACAGGTATACAAGAAGATCGAGATATCGGCGGTCATCAAGCAAGAAGATGTAAAGTTGATGGAGCAGAACTTGGATTTCGATGAGTGGCATGTTGGTGATGGGTTCTCTCTTGAGATTGACCGTGTCGAGTCGGATTTTCCTCAGTGGTTCTACGTTCGAAAGGAAGTACTCGATATTATCCAGATCTTCAAAGACAAGATGGAAGCAAAACTCCGCATGGTGTTTGTGGGCTCATCTGGTGTTGGCAAAAGTATACTGCTTGGGTTGTTTGCGTTCTACATGGCATGCGTCAAAAGAAGCGTGTCATTTTTTTCGAAAGAGACAAGGGAGCGGCTTTTCCCCTATTATATCTAGATCAGCGAACAAGAACTACTGGGGAATAGACGACGCAGAGATTGGGGATCTGGACTGGCAGCGACTTCGAGGCGCTGAATTGTGTCTGGACGGGCTCCAGTACGACGACATTGCCAGCCACTTTGGGAAGTTTGGCGCGTTCCGGTTGCTTGCCACCTCGGTGCCGTATCGAATGCACGACAACGACCTCCCGGTACTCCGACAATGTCTTGTCCCTTTTGGTCGCTGTCCGATTTAAACGCGGTTGGCATGCATCGTGGATGGCTGGCACATGAGATCAAGGACCGATATTATTATTCTGGTGGCAATTTACGTGATTTCTTATTGGAATCGGTCGCTGTCAAGAGCTGGATCAACCAAGCGATTAGTTGGATTGAACCGTCGGTGGTGCAACTTCTCAGTACGCAGTACGGGGGTGCAACGGTGCGACAAGTTGATCGCTTGCGGATGACGGGAATCTCAGTACACGATCCCCTTAACTTGGAGTTGGATTTGTGTGATCACGTCTGAGTTTGCGTTGAGGCAGCTTGGCAAGATTGTCCAGCCATCCCACTACGAGGTGTTGTGGTCCATGGGTCGCACCCTTGGAGATGGCGGGTTGATGGACATTGCTTCTAAAATGAAACGAGATGGGAAGAAGGTCAAGTTGCAGGTGCGGGTGTATGAATAAAAGAGATCCCGTTGACTAGTTGTACATGATATATGTTGTGCCGTTTTCTAGTCAACAGTCACTTCGTGCTTGTCCAAACTCGCACGCTGTGGGCAAAGGCAAAACAACGCGTTGAAGTACAACGTAGTCTTTGTATTTGTCGATTTCATGCGTCTAGTTGTACACAATACGATCGTTCAATTGTGTATGATCGAGAAATTCTTTCCACGCGACTGGAAACATGGTTGCAACGTGCTCTTTGAGTTGTTTTATCGCTGCCTTGTCGTCGCCACATGCAGCGAGTGGCACATCGTGCAAATATGTCACAAAGCTTTGACCCAGTGACAGGTATGCAGCACACACGTCATCCGTGAGGTCCAAGTACGTTTGGATTGCAGCAAATCGCTTTTTCAAAGATTTGTGCGAATCACCCAGTGCTTCTTGAGCCACAACATGCGCCGATCGCGGCGGTGCATCCTTGTTCCCAGTTTTCGCCACCGCTCGGTTGAGAAAGCTCTTGGCTTTTTCACGGATTGCGCGAAGGCACACGTACCACACCGTCTTGAACTTTTCCATACCAATCACACAAGCATTCTCATCGAGAAACAGATTCACAGCACCTTCGTGTTGGTAGGCAGTACGAATCTCCTGGAGCGTCTCAACCATCACATCTGGTGTAAATGGAACGACCTTGAACTCGACCGTACGCAATCCCAACGACCGGACGAGTTCATAAGCGAGGACAGGATTCACACAAATTTCAACTCCTTCCATCTCGTCCAAGATCGGGAACGACAGTCCATAAAACACTGGAGTATCTTCTGCCAAGTAGTCAAGCAACTGTACGTGCTGGTACCCAGGAGAAAGCATTTCAAACGATGCCGTCATCCGCGTCTGGGCAAGCAACTCACACAAGAACACACGGTTCTCTGGTGTCAGTCGATTCAATGCTCGCATAAGTCCACGTGCGATCGGAGCAGCAGCCATGTATGGGTTCCCGTTCTCGCTCTTGCCAGCATTGATCGCACACTCAACGTCTTCGAGGGACGTAATCACCATATGCGTATTCTTGGAGCCGACAACAAAGAGGTATGCTTCATCGGAGCGCTTGAGCACGGCCATATGTGCGGCTTCACCGTTCTCTTTGGTCGTGGAAATCACGTGACGAGCCTGTGTCATGGGCTTGGTAAAGAACTTGGACAGCAATTCTTCGCCGACCTTCCCTTTCTCCTCGCCATCGTCCTCTTGCCCCGTAAACTTGCGATACGCCCGTACAAGTGGAAAATGAAGCATATTACCTGTTGCTGGTGATATCCATTCAGCGATAAAGTTGCCACGCGGCATGTACTTGCGTGCGTACTCGGATTTCTGATACACAAGGTCGTCGGGACGTCCTGGTCGACCAACCTTGAGATCGTACCCACTCATTGTCAGCTGCAAGGTGTCCTGGAGCTTTCGACATTGCACATGCATCTCTTTCTTTTCCGTCTGAGCGTGTGTGACATGTTCACTCCACCGCTCCGCGTCGCGCGCTACCATCGACTCAAAATCGGGAAAGACCACGCCATGTCTATCAGCATGCGCGACTGCCATGAACTGTTCAATCTGCTCGAGTCCCTTGCGCATATGTACAACAAGATGTTGTTTCTCCTCTGCTGCCGCAGCCTGAGCAATAACAGCATCAATCACACTACGGACTTGATCACTCAGCGATGCGCGCGGCGGCGCAAAGCCGAGGTTGGGAAGATCAGAAGCGATGGAAGAAGACGCTGTAGGTGTGGAGGCGGCTACAGGAGGCTGTGGAGATGCCGACTTCTTCTCGCTCTTGTTGCGTCGGTTCGGACCCATTGGTGTGGACGAGGATGCAGGTTGACTTGTGAACGGCAACTTGTGTTCAATTCGAGAATCAACGTGGCCACCTAACCCACGACTCCGATATGAGTGATGGTCTATTGTCCAATGGATCCAGACCATCACTCACGATTTATTGGATGATGATTGCCTAGGAGCTCTTCATCTTTAGTCTCTTCAACAGCCAATCAAACAGAAATAAAGATAACAGAAATCATCATGAAAAATGCATAGAATTGCGTTTATGGTCCGGTCATGATACTCTAGAATGTCCCAAAGGCGGTGAGCGGAGCATAGGAAAAGAGGAGGTGCCTTTGCATCTACTACAGTATTACAGAGGTGCACACGGAATTGCTCATCCATCACTTAGATGGTCTTGTTGCGCATCGTGTTGACGTCAAAGCCTGGCATCTCAAACGATGTCGCAAGCGCATTGACATCACTGCGCAATTGCTTGACACCTTCATGGTTCTCGGCCGCCTTGACAAAGTCCGTGAGTTTCTTGCCACTCGTGGCTTGGATCTCAATGCACAGCTTGACTGCACGGTCGAGGAACTCGGCAACTTGGATGAATTCAGCTTCCTTGAAACCACGCGACGTAAGCGCCGGCGTACCAACACGCACACCACCAGGTGTAAGCGCACTACGGTCACCAAGGACAGCGTTCTTGTTGAGCGTAATGCACACCAAGTCGCAAAGCTTCTCGAGCTTGGAGCCTGTGACGCCCTGAGGACGGAGATCCCAAAGGATCAAGTGGTTCTCCGTGCCACCCGTGCACATGGTGTATCCCTTGGACGTAAGCGCAGTCGCAAGCGCCACAGCATTGGCCTTGAGCTGACGAACGTACTGCTTGAACTCGTCCGAGGCAACTTCCTTGAGCTGCGTGGCAATACCAGCAATCTGGTGTTCGTGTGGACCACCTTGGAGTGCGGGGAACACGGCATTGTTGATACGTGGCTCGAAACCACGCTCGTCCTTACGGAAGAAAATCATACCGGCACGTGGGCCACGCAGACTCTTGTGGGTCGTCGTCGTCACAATATCACAGTATTCAAACGGACTCGCGTGTTCACCCGTAGCCACAAGACCACTGTAGTGGGCCATGTCACACATGAGGAGCGAGCCATTGTCATCCGCAATCTGACGGAACTTCTTGTAGTCCCAATCACGTGGGTAGGCACTACCACCACACACAATCATTGCAGGCTTGAAAAGGGCTGCTTGTTCTCCGAGGGCATCAAAGTCAATGAGACCAGTTTGTGGGCTCACACGGTACGGCAAGCTCTCAAAGTACACTGAAGTGGCCGAGACAGCCTTGCGGGTCTTCTCAGCCTTGGAGTACGTGTAGAACCCATGGGTCAAGTGACCACCTGACGGCAAATCAAGGCCCATGATACGATCATGAGGACGCAACAACGCCGTGTACACCGCAAAGTTAGCGGGACTACCCGAGTATGGTTGCACATTGACACCCCACTTTTCTGGGTCCAGACCATACGCCTTGAGCGCACGTTGTTGGCACAAAACTTCAATCTGATCAATGACTTCATTGCCACCATAGTAACGTGCATGGGGAAGTCCTTCCGCATACTTGTTGGTCAAGCATGAACCAAGACATTCCATAACCGCACGCGAGGTAAAGTTTTCCGATGCAATGAGTTCGAGACACTTCCATTGACGATTCTTTTCGGCTTCAATGAGGTTGAAGAGCTCTGGATCATGCTCTTCGAGCGACACGTTTCCAGGCTACAGAGAGAAAATAATGCATAAGAACACCATAACAGAGAGAACGACGGAGAAAGAAACAACGTACGAGCGGCATGATGCGAGCGGAGGAAGAGAGGAGACGACTGCAGTTTTGCGAATGAAGTGGCGCGGACGGCGTGCGGTGCCACAACGATTTTAGTGCGGTGCCCCAACCATTGGCTGTTACGCGAGGTTCTAGTGGGAAATATTACATTAGTTCGTGACAGGTTATCGATTATGAAAGGTTTATATTTAGATATACGAAAAGAATATGTAACCTGTGAAATTAGATACTGTAGCAGGCAGAGGTGAGAATTCGTTATAAGAGGTTACAGGTATGATTGCGAGGTGACCTTGGAAAATTGATACTTGGGCCACGTTCCACACGTTCCTTCCGGGCCAAAGACTGGTTCACCACCAATCCTGTGGTACAGCACATGTTACAAACATGTTAAATTCAACATATCCGTTCGTACCACTAACATAACCGATTTGTTTTTTTCGTCTCCAGTTCTTCAAGCAACACCAACCATGACCACCACTGCTGATCGTAGTGCGCTCCCTGACGCCGCTTTGCGCGTGCTCCCGACGATTCTGGTACACTAGAAAACATTCCCTGTCTCTGTATTCTCGATTGATATCCCTCACTCACTCTGGTCGGTTCTGTGGACGACAGGATGCCATCGGTCACACGCCACTCGTGCGCATCAACAACATTAGCAAGAAAGCCCATCTGGAATGCGAATTGTTAGCCAAATGCGAGTTCTTTAACGCTGGTGGATCGGTGCGTCGGCTTCTCTATCTCTTTGGATCCTCCGACTCTCATAATATGGATGAGTAGGTCAAAGATCGTATTGGGAAACGTATGGTCGAAGATGCGGAAAAGGCCGGTCGTATTAAACCTGGGGATACACTGATCGAACCAACATCAGGCAACACGGGTATTGGTCTGGCGTTAGCGGCAGCCATCAAGGGGTATCGCTGTATCATCACGTTGCCTGAGAAA